>JAULBM010278667.1:0-16464 GCA_032357055.1 Geukensia granosissima
ACGCCGTATAGGTGATTGGATACAGTGATCTGTACAGGTAAGTTTAAATCAACTACCTAGACCACTCGGCCACCCAGGCCCCAAGTATGTTATTTAGTAACACTTTCCCATGACAAGTGGAACTTTCATATATGATGTAATGATTTAGTTAGGAAAGTGGTCATTGATTGTGGGAAAGTTGATTCTATCAGAAACTTTCCCAGGGAAGCTTCAAATTTAAAAAAAATCGTAGAACACTGATTTAGAACAACATCAAGTCATCTACATTACACCAGCATAATTCATCTTTTTTTAATAAAGATATATATGATGAAAAGCAGAAAACAGAACTTTACCTGTCTTGGTCCTATCCATAAATTTTCATTTTCTGTGAATCTTACTTTTTCATATGCAAGGTTTGGCATCAATACCTGAAATAATTATACTGGTATCATCAATACTAAAATTGTCTCCAAAAGAAAGACAGATGGACGATGCATGCAGTAATTTACAATGTTGGACAAGTGGGATGACACCCATGCATTGATGACAAAAGATTCAATAAATTTTGTCATGGTGAATTCATAATATCAAATATTTGACAGTATTCAGTAGAATCTTTTTATTAAAAGTTTTATAATATTTTTCATATATTTGAATGTACAATTTTATTTTAGTGTGTTTAATTTTGAACAAAGGCACTTGGGGCATCAGACCCCTCCTTTTCCACTGTGTAATAATTTTTAAAATTTTTTTTATTAATTTTATTTTTTACAATTTCTAGTTAAAAATGTTTGTGCAGTTATCTATTATAATAGAATTAAAAAAAAACTGCGGGTCGCTTCATCTTTCAGTGGGAGAAGGTAAAAAGCTTTAGATTTTTAAGGGTAAAATTTTGACGGAAGTCATAGAAAACATGAAAAACCCCGAAATACTCGGAAGAGACACAAAATTTCTATTGGTTTCCGGAAAGTTATTTTATGTTATTTCATGTTTTGTCTGACATGATCCTATTTTCCTGTCGACTTTCGTCAAAATTGATCACAAATCGAAAGCTTTCCTACCTTCTCTTACTTAAAGACCAAACGACCTTCTGCATTTTTCCATTCTGTAAAATTAGATAAAAGCCTGTAATTTTTACACCACAAATAAAAAAATTTAAAAACAGGGGAATGGGGGTGTGGTGGTCCAATGCCCCAACGACCTGTAATTTTGAACAAATGTCTTGTTTACTTTTGTTGAATATAATATTTGAATCCTGATTCTTGGAAGTTATTCAAAGCCCCGGAAATTAGGACTTTTATAATAATTTACAAATGCATTAACATGATTAATAACTTATAATTTTCTGCCAAAGTTCATTCCTAAATTATTTAGATACTAAAGTTTATTACACCAAATACATGTTAAATCAGAATAAACCCACTCTGTGTAATCTTCAGTCATGTTAAGCTCCCTTCTTTATTGCTTGTCCTATTATATTTTTAATTACCAAAGATGCTCATTATATTGTTAATTTGTTTTTTTTTTTATTAATTAAAACTATCTTTTAACCCACAAATAAATTGAATGAAAAATTTTTGAACATACTGAAATCCTTTTAGAGGAATTAAAAATAATCACAAAATCAAATACTGAAATATACTTTTTTACAGGTACAATATCACAAATTTATGTTTTACCATATAACCTTAAAACAATAATTCAATATTTTGGCATTATTAAAATTGTGCCTACAATAAACTTGTATATTTATTGATAATATATCTTTTAATAACATACCGATTCTTCATATACAGTTTCTGACACTCCAATAGGAGCGATGCCATACACAGCTACAGACACTATGAAAACCAGAATCTGTACAAAAGTCACCCAGAATGTAAAGTAAGGTCTGAAATAAAACAAAATATCAAATACTGTTCTCATATTGTATTTGAAGATTTGCGGCATCAATTAACGATTTGAGTTCGCAAACTAATATTACTGGCAACATGTTAGCAACCATCAAATAAAATTGATGCCAGAAAATCATCAAATATTATTCTGTTAACTCCATTCAAATGTGAATGATTAACATTTTGTTTTTATCTCAACATTTTAAATATGGAAGAAATGTCTGCCGTTTCTTTGATGGCATTTAAACCTGGATTTTATTCCATGAAAATTTAAATGTCATCCAGTCAAAATCTGTTGCATAAAAAAGTGAACCTTTAATGGAAACTGTGGTAAGAAAACTTGCAGGAGGATATATTGTCCAATGCTTCATTCATTTTACAATACTTGTATAATAAATGTGTTGAAAATAGACAAAAACCACGGCTAACATAATTTTGTTTTCCAGAATTGTGGCATTATTATGACCATTTGATGTTATAGTAAGGCCACACTTACCTGTGGCATATTTTATGCAGAATAAAGTAGTTTGTGGTACAGCATTCCTTATGATGCTGAAATTTGGTTAAATATTGAACAGAATTAACATAAAAATTACTTGTGAAAGCTGTGAAAGTGAGAGGTTGCTGTCATTATTTATTACAATTTACAAATTATTCCACATTTACTTTTAAACAAATAACTCCTATTTACACATATTGGCCTGAAATAACATTTTTTTCAAATTTTAGTTAAGCTCTAATAACTTTATAGACATCAGTAAACAGTTAACTGTCCTCAAGATATTCAGAAATTTTACCTATGGTCATCCACATTAGCAATCTGGTTTTTAACATTTGAGTTCATTCTGTCACTTCTAAAACTTCTGTTGAATAATCTGCCTACAAAACCCATGCCTACTTGTCTTTTATCTGGGCCTACTTCATTATTCATGATGTTATTATTAATTCGTCTCATACTGAATTCAGGCATATCAAACTCATCATAAGGTGTGGACGGTAGACCTCGTGGTGGCTGCCTCCTCCATCCTCCTGCTGGTCTGTAAACAAAATTATGACTCAATGTGTAAAGACATTCTAAATAACTTATTTATGTATAATTTATTGGATTGTCATCAGCATTGGTGTTGGCATCATACTTAGGGCCTGTTCATACTAAGCTTAATTTAATCCAGATTAACTTCATCCAGTAAACAGGTTACCTGTTGCGTTCACACTAGCATACAGGCTGCGGCTTAACCTAATCCGGATTAAAAATGAAATATAGAAATGTAAAGACCATAAGTAACGTTATTAATTATGATGTCAGATTTAATCCACGTTTTGCGTTCACACTACAGTTTGATCTAGAATAACATGATCTGGATTAACTTAATTTGAATTAAGTTAATCCAGATTAAATAAGACCTAGTGTGAACACAAAGTGACTTAATCCACATTTACATGAGTTAATCCCGATTAACTTTTGTAGTGTAAACAGGGCCATAGATAGTAAGGTTTCTGGAATCAGGTTCAACTGGTATTTCAAAACAATGTTTCACCATTTAAAATGTTATGGATGATCTAGCAACTACCATTTTTGTGAAGTGACCAAATTGTGATTTTCCTATATTAAAAGATATATTATTCATTTCTTATCTGATTTTGACAAGATTCCCTTCTCTGTACCATATTCTCTATGAAAAAGCAACCTACATGAACCACTTTCAACATAATCCATCTCTTACTGTTACTGAGGTTAAAGGGGTCACCAATTGGAATGGCCAATATTTTTTAAACTCCTTTATTTTTTCTCTGATTCCTTTTAAGAAATGCAGCAAGATATCTCCTAGTATTTTTGCAGCATTTACCTTTTTATCATGTTAAAGGGGGTGAAAGGCAAAAAAAGCAATTTGGAAGGTTTTGGGAAATTATTTTTCTTCTAATATCGAACAGGTTTTTATTCTTGATGTGTCTCAGTGAAAGCTTTTGGTAGTATGGCACCGTATTTTGTCCCCATCTTTTAATGTTTTTGAGATAAATGACCCAATTTGCAGAAATGGATTTTTTTAGTTATGATTGTTTTTTTTTTTCAAATTATTCTTTTTGAAAAGTGCAACAAAAGTTACTGGAAGCTTTTTTGTGTTTTCTGGTTTTTTTTTTCAAATAAAGAAATGAAAGGGATGAAAAGCAGGCAATGAGAAATTTCTGTTTTTTATGTGATTTTGGTGGTTTATTTATAACTATATTCATCTCAATATGAGCAGTATGTTCGACAGATTTTCTCTACTATATTTGACTTTTTTGTCAGATAAAACAGTAAGAGTAAACAGCATATGGAAAATTTTTAATTTTTCTTCCAAATTCTGTAGTGATTGTGTTAAAGTGGCTTAATAATGAAATTTCAGAGGATTTGAAATTTTTTACCTTTTTTGTAACTGATCTTGTTTTTCATTGGATTATTTCCAATTTTAACAACAAAAGCACAAATAACTTTGTAAACAATATTACTGGGTCCACACTTATCATACATTCAGTTTTCCTGTGTTTCACTAAAGTCGCCTTCTTGTTGAGTTAATTTGCACATGCAATTATGTAATCAGTTACCTTGTAAACATCTATGAATTCATTGTCGATTAGTTTTATCATTTGTTTTTATTTTTGTATAAAATCTGCAAATGAAAATAAAAACTTTAAGAATTCTTTTGCCTTGATTCCAGGAACCATTTATTGTTCTTTTAACTTGCCTTTTTAATCACATCTATTAAGCAGGCATATGTCCCGAAATAGCACATTTTCGGTTTCTCCATTGTTAAAATAACTTTCTCTTTGTGTTTTTCTGTAATTACTTACAGCTCAAAGTCTTCTCGCATACCAGCCAACTTGTGTGTAGGAGGAGAAATAGGCTCATCATAAAATACATCATCAACCAGACTGATCTGATCTTCATGTTGCTGCAAAATTAATTTTTATCTCCAGTGATGCTCTATCAATTAGTTTAAGTTGAGGGCTAGTCAAGAGAGAACATAAAAAATGGAGGTAACCAGATCAATATTACAATGGTGATGTAGTTGAAGACAACAGTTCAACCTGTTACACACTGTAAAACTGATTGAAATCCTTTTTTCTAGAATAGCCCTAAACATTATTAAATTATACAAAATCAATTCTTTTAAAAATTTATGAATTTTGATGTAGAATTTGTGGATTGGAAACATTTATTAATACACTACCAAACAATGCTTATTTGGTGGTAACATACATTATGATAATATTTGTTTGTGTAAATGACAACATAAGATTTCATTTGAACTTCAGCCAAACTATGACAGCTTTAGCATCAAAGAAACCAATGAAATTAGTGAGTTAAAAGGAATTTCAAACAAGACTGAGCATATCTCACAACAGATACTCTTGCTCACCATGGTTTATATGCCCTTGGAATGAGCAACAATGAATTTCCAACCTTTGTGCAAATCTTCTCATTGTGTCTTAGGTTCATGTAAAGCTTCATTGGAATGTTTTGAATGGTTTAGGAGGAGATGCGCTTACAAGTTAAGGGGACAGATGGGCAGATAGTGACATGGACTGGGTGATTTTTATTTACACTCCAAAACTTTGTTTGCAGGAGTAAGACAGTAATAACTGAGATTTGAAAACAAGCAAAGAACACTGAAACCTTGACCTCAAAAAAGTAAACAGGACCAGTTTAGGCCATTCCATTTTGAGCAAACAATTTCATGTCAGTTATTCAAGCTAAAGAAATCATCAGATTGTTGTGAATATCTGTTACAAAATGGTTTTTTGGTATTTATTAATGAAATATGTATCACCTTAAAATACAAAAGGAAAGGACTACAAACAATGGAAGGTGCTACTGAAAGTGTTTAAACTTACTGGATAATTAATGCTAGCAGATAGATCATCTGGGTACTCATCAGCTAATCTGGCAGGATCATAACTAGCACTATGTTTGTATGACCTTCCACGTAACTTCTTCCTGGAACCCTGTCAAATATTGTAAAACAGGATATATTAAGATAGCATGATTTTTTTGGCATTTTTTCACCACAGGCATGAACTTCAAATCAGATTAGATGCAAATATCTAATCTTCTTTTCTTTTTATAATCTATACCTTTGTCAGTAAAAATTACCAAATGAATTTAACACTTTGCTAAATAATATCAGTTGCTGGATACACATTATCTTCATGAAATGAATTTATCTGTTTTGCAGTTAGACATATAATAGAAATTATGAAAGTTTTTGAAGATCATTTTAACACAATATTGAATCATTCATATTTTTCAAAATGTTCATTACAGTCACAATATAAATATAATTATGTTAATCGATTTTAGTAAAGGGATGTGAGGTATGATTGTCCATGAGACAGCCATCTAAAACCAAAAAAAATTACAAACACCTACAAGTTGAACAATAAACCTAACCCAAGCAGTCGACTTCCCTAAAATCTAAATCTGATATATTCAAATGTAACAATAAATAGCCTTGTTAGCTTTTAAAAGGTTTGCTTTACTATTCATAACATTTAAGTAAAACATATTTACCTTAAACATTATAAAATTTAATATGTTTTTTTGCTTTTTTTTTTGTTAAATCTGAATCCTTCTACAAATTAATAAATCTTTTCCCATTATATGAACTGTAAAATAAGAAACAAACAATTTGTAATTTTTCTTTGAAATCTTACAGCAATTGTACGAAGACCTTTCCATGTCATCTGTAAAACAGAATCTTTACGTAACCTTTTCACCCCTGGTTTACTTCTGGCATAAGTACTTGTACTTGATAATGGAGTTGTGCGGCGAGATGATATTTCACTGTGGCGTCCTGCCCTCCTGTATGGATCATGAATGTACTTTATCTGCTGTGATGACTCCAAAGGATCTTCCGAGTCGGCTTTTATTAAATACTCATCTCTTACTCTCCCTTTGTGTAATCTCATTCGCCTGTTATTCCATCTTTGTATTTTTTCTTCATGTTCATCGTCTAAATCTAACCCAAAAAATCCTGATATGCTTTTTTTTAATTTCCTGCAAAAAGCAAAATTATAAAATTTCATCATTTGTAAACCATTAATGTAGAATAATATATAATTTCATCATTTGTAAAACATTTAAATGTAGAACTAGCATGGAATCAACTTTGAAAGACATAACTGTAATGTAGAAACAGGGTAAATCAGGACATGCCATTTTTTCTATAGTTGTTATATTTTTTTAGATATCAGATAAGCAATGTTAACCCCCCCCCCCCCACCCCAATTGTGAACTGTATAAGGCAAGGCATTATGTAGAAGGCAAAATGCAGATTTGTCCCTAATAAATTTTGAAAATCACAAAAAAAAATTGCCAGTTCGCATGTTTTCGAGCAAAGGGAAGTCACTATGTATTCTGACCAACTTAATCTCTACAAGTTTCCCTGATATAAGTATACTTGGTATAATGAAACAAAAAAATTCATACATGTGTATAAAATCATAAATTATATGTTTAATTAAACAGATGTTGGTTCTGTTAAAATCGTAAGGATATGAAATTGAACTTTTTATATTTTTTAAACACTGTGGTAGGAAAAATACCCTTGCACGAAAGTACCACTTCTCCTTGTTGAAACCCATTTCTAAAAAAAAACCTTTCCCATTCAGTACTTACAGGCAGGACAATTTTGGCTGAGAATTAAGTTTGGAAAAAACAGGGGTCTGGTTTAGACAGGTAAGATGTACATTTAATGCTTGACACAGTCAACAGAAGAAATACATAATCAGGTCAGCATGACCAATATCATTAATATGTTCCTTATACTCTGTAGTTATAGCCCTTAAATGGTTATTTTTTATCCTTTTTTTGTTACAGAATTGTTAAAGAAACTGAAACACCACATGAGATCAGCTAGACAAACTGAACTAAGAAGTTGAAATCAGTATCATTTAACGAAATTGGTGAAAAACTACAGCTTTAATAAAAGTTTCTTCTTAAAATTAGATTTGCTAGTAAAAAATCTTTAACTTGGCATTCTTTAATTTATTTCTACCTTTCAGAAACTTTATTTTGATTATTCTATAAATACCAATAATATTATTGACAAATCTTAGATCATTTATCTGATTAATCCAGGATATTTAAATTTTATTGAAATGAAACCTATTACAGAACTTTAATTTTAATGATTCTGTAAAAATAAGAACTTATTCTATATGTGTACTGTATATTTCCTTTAAATTTAAAGGTATGATATTCCAATGTTTACAAAAAGTAAACAAACTCCTGCCTATTGATATTGCCAAGTAAAATGTCTTCAGTTATTATATTAGAAACCTTTATACATGGTAATTGATCCATGTATTGATAAAAAATAATCTACTTGCATACATGTGTGGAGCAATTTACCATTTGTTACATCAAAACCATGTCTTTTGCACCTTTGGTTTTTGTAGAATTCTTTTTAATACACTCTGTAAACCATTTATTAGAGGGACTTTTTATTTAGAAATCTAAATATAACTGATTGCTATACAAAAATTCTGTTACTGAATTTCTTATCTAATGGTTGCTATTTGTCATTTTGAAATATAATATATATTATGGAATATACCGTTTGAATACATTTTTCAAATGTGCCTTTGCCAAAATTCATCCCATTTATTTCAAATGTATATTATATGTACTAGTAAAATGTATCTAATAAGTTTTGTAAAAACTTTTAAACAAGATTTTATGAATTGCACTGAAAGTCCAAGTTCCAACAAACATTCTTCTTAAGTCCTAAAACAAAATACATGTATCACTGCCTTTTATCATTCCATTGTCAATATCCTTGTTACAAGTTTGTGGGCTTTTCTACATTAGTATATCTACCTTATTCTTGTACAAATTTATCTTGCAAATACAGACACAACTATATATATCGAGTCATTCTTTCATATAGGAAACTTATAGAGTTAATGTGCCTATGGGACACTGTTTCCCACTGGAAGTAGACATATGAAGGACCTGAAAAGGTACACAGTACAACTCATCCTGATAACGCTTCAGACCAAATATTAAATCAATCCTACATGCACAGGCCAAGATAAATTTGATGAAAGCTGGCTATCCTATAAACACATGGAGGGTGATAAAACTTAATGTTCCAGTCGCTGAAAGGTTGGGGAATAAAAATATATTGAACATCAAAACAATGTTTATCTTTATCTTGAACAATGAAAGCATAAATGAATATTCAACAGGAAAATATTTTCCCAAATTCCAACACTTTACAGGACAGAAAGTAATTTTTAACTTTTAGAATCAACAAAAAACATTTAACAAGAAATATTTAGTTTACAAATTCATTCCTTTGACAAACATCACAAGAATACTACTCTGTCCAGGGAAAAAATGTAAAAATTAATTTTGGTTACGTATGACTATCAGCTGTGTTTTATGTTGTATATCAATCTGTTGTCATTATGACGGGTTTTGTTGTATATCAATCTGTTGGCATTATGACGGGTTATGTTGTATATCAATCTGTTGGCATTATGACGGGTTATGTTGTATATCAATCTGTTGGCATTATGACGGGTTTTGTGGTTGTTTAATATTTCACACCTTTTGGTAGTAGGGCTGCTTGGTAATTATTTTTAAGGCAAGAAATGAGAGCAGTTGGACCATGTTGACTCAAATATGGAGTTGGTCTCTTTCATTCTAAGAGAAATAGTACAACAGAATTTTCCTGTTACCTAGAAAACTTTCCATCTGTACTTGAGGAACGAGTTGCTGGAGCACTTGTTGTGGTTGCTTTGGAGTACTGTCGATCCATATGTATGTCTGGTTCCCTAGTAAAATATTGGAGAAATTAAAAAAAAAATACATGTAGCATACCTTTGTTCTACAAGTCTTAACCAATATAAGTCATCATGCACAACATTTTATGATATATAGAATAAATGGTTAGGAATAAACTTAAAAAATCAAGTTGGCCCCCACCAATGATATCCATCAAACTACTCACGCTTTTTCAGATAAAAAGATAACAGGACGGAGCATTGGGGACTGAAGTAAAGCAGAATAAGTGAAATTTAATGATACCGTAAAAAAATATGAGATAAGGCATAATTGTCTATGATTCAGTATGAGAAAAATTCAAATATCTACAAGTAACCAAAAGGCCTTCAACAATCAACGAAGATCACAACATCAGACAAGCTGTAAAAGGCTCTAAAATGAAGTGTAATGACATTCAAATGTGACAATAATTGGCCAATCAAGTAAACTAAGTAAAATGAGTAACAGTGAAACACAGAGACAGGTTCCTCATTTGAGACAGGCTCATTAAGTACAATGTAAGTGGCAGGATTAAACATGTTTGTGAACACTCAACCCTTCTCCCTAATAAGGACAGTCATGAGAGTGGAACAGAGTTAATTTGCAGGCACATCATGATTCACATGTGAAAGTTGAACAAATAACATTTGGACACAGTATTTTGCTGGACACAAATGTGAGCCACATACACTGTAATTGCAACCAAGACATCTGATTACTGTAAATTCAGATATTATTGCGTTCATTTATTATTGCGATTCTGAAACCTAACTACAAAATGCGAGATAAATTATTGCGACTTTAAGAAGAGCTCTCTGCAAAGATAGCTAGCAGGTATAAGAATGCGAGTTCTAATTTTTGCGATTATCACTCAGTCGCAATATTCGCAATAATAAAAACATCGCATTAATTTCTGAATTTACAGTATGTACAATGGAAGGTGCAGCATGTTTCAGAATTGAAATGTCAATTCAAGGGCATGAACAGTTGTATATTTGCTAAAATGTAGTTTTTGATGCAAGTCAGTTACCTGGTCAGGTAAATCTGCAATTTTATCGCAAAATTTCATCAGTGTAAGAAAAAAAGCATGAAAAATAAACTAATTTCATTCCTCATATGCTTTCTCCATTGCTTTGTTATAAATCAACTAGAAGTAAAGGCCAAATTTAATCTTTATCACAACTAAGGGTTTTTTAATTCCTTGTCTTTAAAAAACAAAGTTTTATCACATCATGTTGGTTACCATAAATTATCATCAGTTTTATCTCAGTGTTAAAGCAAACAGATTTTTGATAAATATGAATTGACACTGCAGTTTTTTAGTCAAGGAGCGGCAGTAATTATAAGACACTGAGGAAATCAATACTGTCTTAATAAAGCCTTTTGGTCCCAACAGCATCATATCAATCTAGGGAGAACAAACATACTCTACGATATAGGTCAGTTTGCACCAAGAACATGTACAGAACTGATTTATACCATCTATGGTTCAGACTGTTTTGAATGGTTTATAAATATTTTTTATCAATGATACAGATCAGTTTGTACCTGTTATTTAACTTGTAATTTTAAAATGAGGGGGTGTGGCCAACCTTGGGGATGCAAATGGAACTTCATCTTTTCCATCTTTTCATTGGACAAAAGAAAATATATAGGTATGGAGTAGGGACAGATTTAATGATAATGTTAAAATTTCTGCCTGGGGGTATAGCCTTAATGCAGCAATAAAAAATCCAAATCCTCTGGCACAATCCACATCATGTACATCACCAGACTGAAAAGTGCAATTAGTGGGACCATTCTATACTCTAACAAACCTAGGATATTGCATTTCAAAATTCATCATATTTTTTCAACAATCTTTAACTTATATTTTCAAGGACAATGCAAAAATGTACCCTAAGGTCATCTGTGCAGCCAGCTCCAGTGTGCTGTTTAACTTTGAACCTTTAGCACAATCTACATCACTAATGCAATTACTGATAAATACATTTCTTCTATGACATCATATACATGTTTAAAATCAAATCAAACTGTGAGAAACAAGTTTTCATACAAGTACCTATCTTATAATTTTAAAATTGACATACAAGAAATTAATTATCTGGTAGTAGATTTCAATTTATTTGTCATTTATTGCCTATGAATTTTAATGCACATGATTTAATTGTGACAGAATTGTATGATAAGGTGGTCCATTAACATGTTAAACAGAGGAAATAATTTACAAGTACTTGATTGCTTCATACAAGTTCTGGAAAAACATACATGACATTAATTTAAATAATTTTTTCTCTGAATGAAAAAGGCGTCCTGAATCTCTTTCATTTGGTGTGTCATGTCCTAGTATTTTGGTTATATTTTCAAAATATCACAAAACTTTGTTTATTGGTCATGTTTGTACAAATTGCTATGAAAACCATGTTTAGCATTGTTTAGGGTCAGCCTTTGTTTTTCTGGATTATAAGATCAATTGTCTTGAAAGAAAGTTAATCGAATTAACTGTCCTGCTGATGGTTGCAAGCTCCTAATGGTTAACTGTCCTGCTGACGGTTGCAAGCTCCTAATGGTTAACTGTCCTGCTGACAGTTGCAAGCTCCTAATGATTAACTGTCCTGCTGACGGTTGCAAGCTCCTAATGGTTAACTGTCCTGCTGACGGTTGCAGGCTCCTAATGAGATCATGGTATATGGCAATGTCTGTATAATGGTGAGGTACACAATGTTTGTATTTTGAACAGGGTCTCTGAAGCAGTTTAAAACACTGGTCCAGAATCAGAACTTCTAATTACCATTAAAAAGTCTGACATAATGTAAATTTGCCATTTAATTTTAACTGTAAAAATTTTATTGTACATTAGAGATTTTCTTTTTTATTAATCTTTATTTTTGGTCTGTTTGGGCAGCGACTACATATAGTCATCAGTACATTGATAGGGCGTTGTACCATGTAGATGTAGCTGTCAGAATTAGGGACTACTAATTCGAGTGGGTGGTCTTTTACAGTTTGTTTGATGTGATGCATGGATGAAAACATCCAAATATGAAATAATTATCCCACGAAATAATTACTTGGACTAGAGCACGAGTTCGAAGAATCTCAGGTCTAACTGACTAAAGTTTCACACCTCGGTGGACGGTACAAACATTTTTAGAAGAAGGGTTTTTTCATAACATAGAATAAATTGGCTATTGGTAAAAAAGATAAAATATTAAATTCAACTTGGCGCAAATTATGTAGAAATTGGACTTTTTAACAACAAACCTTCTGTTTACGGTTGATAAGCAGGAAATAAAAGATGAGCTTGCGCAATTCGAAACGTACACCGGATATAGACATTTTGATTTGAATATGCTCCGTACACGTTAGCCTGGAATCCTGGCCCAGATTGCCGTTGCGTCGGAAGGTAGTCAGTGAGCCAGGACCCCAGGCTACGTACACGTGGCCATGCTTTGGGTCTTCGAAGACGTCCGCGTTTCTGCTTGGGGACCTCGAAGACGTCCGCGTTTGATCTAATTTTACAAAGACACTAGTTTAAGAATTAAAACAGTTCAATTCTAATGACTGTAATAAATAATAAAGAATTGTTTTAACTTCATTTTGGTGTTGATTGTATTTTAATGTATTTCAAAAATAAATCATGTATATACCCTTTGATTAAAAAGGTGTTTTTTAATCCCAGATATACCAGATTGAACATTTTGAATATTTGTCGTGGGTTTCGAGTGCGAGACAGAGGATGCTTATCCTTTTTGAGTAAAAGATCCTAAGGATCTTGTTTCCCATAATTTCGTGAGATTCCGATGATTCCTGAATTGACACCGATTCGGAATTTGACACCCCGACTTGACGCTGATTGTGACATTAAGGATTCAACGACGGGTGCCGGTCGCGTGCGAGACAGGATGGGTTTACTCTTTCGGAATACCTAATCCTACTCTTGTTTTGTAAAAGTATTCGTTGGGTCCAAGTCATTGTTCTTTCAGTTTCAATTTTATCTTTTAGGCTTCTTGTCTTTTTGAACTATGCAATTTTCTTGTCTCTTTGGACTATGCAATTTTCTTGTCACTTTGGACCAGAGACATCTAATACATATAATTGTATTATATGTCTCTGCTTTGGACTATGCAATTTTCTTGTCACTTTGGACCAGAGACATATAATACATATAATTGTATTATATGTCTCTGCTTTGGACTATGCAATTTTTTTCTTTTGCATGGGTATTCTACAATGGAGGTCAACTGAGGGCGTTAAGCAAACCATGATCAAATCTAAATTCCTCTGAGCATGTGCTCTAGATTGATTAATAAGAAAATAGCTTTTACTACTTTACCTTGAAAGACACTGACCATATTTATGTTAACATGTGATAATACCAAAATTTCTATTTTGAAGCGATTAAGTTATTACAAATTTAACCCAAACGAGTTTATTTGCAATAATTTATAGGAAGCATGGCAAATCCAAAGTGATATTTCCCATATTTTCATATTATTGCGATTAATATGGTTCGACCACGGTCTGTATAAGTGAAGTCAAAGTGATGATTTCATTATCAGTGTAAACCCAGGTATATGCAAAATTTATACCTTCGTACATATGAATATAGTCATTTTCTGACATTTTTATAACGCGTGTCTGACTATGATGTGTAAAAGAAATAGAATATGAAGTGCTTATCGGCTATACTTTCTTGGAATTTGTAGTCACGTCGTCAAATTGATTATTTTATGCTCAGATTAATACAACATGGGTTGAAGGGACCAAAAAATGTAAATTCGAGCGATAAAATTTTCATCTGATTGTAATGTTTGATTCGTCTCCTCGAGAGCTTCAGGAGTATGTCTACGGATTTTTTTTCTATCTTATGTCGTTTTTTTTCAAGTGGACGAAATATTTAATTTCGCAGGATTTGGATTATTTATGAATATCAAATCTGATAGGGGTGGTTTTGTTTTAAATAATATCTTTTAAGAAATTAACAAAAAATTCTCCATGTACTTTTAGACCTTACCTACTTTAGCATGAAGGTTCGGAGGAAAAAAATCAGTTCGACATGGGAAGAAAATGTATCTTTTTTTTCGATTCATTTTGATGGTTTTTTTCTTCATTTTATTGTCTCCAAGAGTTTTCAATATTATTCCAGCTATTCTTTCTACAACTTACTGCTTTTAGATAAACCAGAGGCCCTAGGAGCCTGTAATCGCTCACCTGATATAAAGTTGCCAAGACAAAGTTAACGATTCAACTATGGTTCTAATATAGCAAGCAGTTACAGACAAAGATTTTTGAATTAAGTTTAGCTGCCGCATCCATCTTAGTTGGTTGGTGGGGTCATCGGATACAATTCTGAAAGAGACCACCTAAGGATCATTGCACAAATGTTTGATTCAAATTAAGCTGGTAGTTTCAGACGAGAAGATTTTTTAATGAATTTCCTATAGGATCCTATATGTTAAACTAAGTTCGGTTGAGGCGGCAATCTTGGTTGGTGGGTGGGGATCATCGGAAAAAATTCTGAAAGAAGGTCATCAAAGGATTATTTCACTAAAGTTTGGCATAAATTGGCTGGACCGATTTGGAGAAAATCAACTCCTTTTTCTAATTTTAGTAATGGTGGTCATGGCCATATTGTTTAGCCCATCAGTACCTCGGATACAATTCTTAAAGGTGACCATCCAAGGAACATTCCGCAAAAGTTTTTTTTTCAAATTGGCTTAGTGGTGTCACAGGAGAAGATTAAAATGTGAATTGTTGACGGACGACGGGCGGAAGACGGACGCCAAGTGATGAGGCCAGCTAAGCTAAAAGGGGGTCAAAATGACAGGAAATCAGATTTCTAATGTTTATCATATTACTTAGAGGTTTCTTAGAAAAGGACAAAATGCAGAACATATCCTTCAGAATGGAAACTGATAAAAATAACATCCCGATGTTTCTATTATACTTCGTGTGAATAAATGCATTTCACTCACCTTTTCGCGTAACATTGTTTTATCGTATGCGTAAGAAGTTCTCTTTCCAATTTACCATTTCTGTATGTAACAAATCGTATACCAAAAGGTTGTTTGGCAGATGTCTTGCTAATCTGTGAATATATAATTGCATTTTGACGATACCTTTCTTGATATGCAACGGGTATAAACTTTTTTCTAACGACATGCCCATTCATGTCTGTCAGTCCTAGAAATGAATACATCTCATCAATTGACAGATTTGTAAAATAACGATCTAGTCATGCTTGAATGCTGTCGCTGCTTTGTTAAAACGTCCTAAGTTTATTCCCGATCCTTACGGTTATCACAAGAAATTCCACAACCATATACGACGACATGGGCATTTTATTGTAAATTAAATTCTTATCTGATTTTGGAAGGATTTAATTGTATTGCGAAATTCAACACTAAATGAGCCATTTGAGTAATATCATGCCAGATTCTTAGTTGCTGAAATATAGAGGTGGAAAACTGCCCTGCTTTGTTTTAATTTTATTACATTTTAAAGGATTTTTCTAAGAACGACTCCCTCTTATAAAACATACTCTTTGAATTTTTTGTTGAGTTTATCGTGTTTATCTTGTCAAAGGGTTCGAAAAAGCAATCTTGCAGGCTAAGAGAAATCTTTTGATTATTTAGCACCTGGTTGTTTTGTTAGTCATTTATTGTTATATGTTCACCATTTTTGCTTTAGATTAGGTCGATTGTCGTGTTTTGTGTATAGTTTCACAATTTGCATTTCGGGGCCTTTTACAGCTTCTGTTATGGTATGGACTCT
>JAULBM010278778.1:0-16461 GCA_032357055.1 Geukensia granosissima
TTATGTAACAAAATAATATAAACATATTACTGATTTCAAGAGTTATCTCCCTCAACCCAGGTCTACCACCTTAAGTTTTAGATGCAATGCAGAAATCTTGGGGATCAAGTTTTTGGCAAAACTGAAATCCTCTTGGTTTGTTCAATTCACACTTTTGTTCATATCCTTTTAATTTTTTTTTGTACATTTTACAAAAACACATTGAAATTAGCTATTAAGAGGAGGAAGATATTGATTTTTCTTCACATTAAATAGGTGATTGGAAGCATTCTAAACAAAACAAGTTTCTCCATTTGAGAGTCAAATATAACTGCTCTGACCACATCTACATACTGTACAGCAGGTTATTTTTACGGTGGTAAATTTTTCATGTTTGAAGGCAAAGCATTTAGAATATATATTTTTGCAGGTTTTATTTTCGCACTATTAAGATTCGTGACAAGTATTTTTCACGGATGATTCTAGTGTATGCGTAACTTTTAATATTAATTATTACATATGATTCAACTGTTTTTGATGTAATATATATATAGGTATTAATGTTTATTATTGTTTGTATTACTTAATTTCATGCAATAGAGATTATCATAATGAAATGACAATCCTAATCTATGTATATATACTGGTTACCTGTAATTAATGGGATCAAAGATTTTTTATTATACGACCGCAAAAAATTTGCGGTTGTATTATGATATGGCGGTGTCGGTGTCGGCGTCGTCGTCTTCCATCTGTGGACACAAAGGTTTCCGCAACTTATCTTTTGATAGGATGAACCGATTCTTTTGATATTTTGAAACATTGATTCCTAGTATGAGATACAGTGTTGGATTGATTTTGGGGGTTCCAGCTCCCCCTGTTTTTTATGAGGGCCAAAAGGGGCTTTTTAATATTTTTTTCAGTAACTTTTTAAATTTACATCCAATTTTGATGGGTTTTGTTTTAATTGTGTTCCTTGTCAAAAAATCTATCAAATGGACTCCTCCCGCCATGCTCTATCTCTTACTGTTTTTGAGTTACAAGGGGGTGAAAATTAGCCACGCCCAAATTTTCGAAACTTTTTTATTTGTCATCCAATTTTGATGGTTTTTTTTTCATTTGATTTCTTGTGAAAAATGCAGAATAATTTACTCCAAGCATTTTATATTTCTTTTAAGTTTTTTTAAAAAGGGGTTCAAAGGGCCCAAAAATGGTATTTTCTGGGGTATGGTAAATTTTAAATTTTCGTCGGATTTTGATGGGATTTTTTTTTTATTTGATTCATCTCAGTGAGAGCTTTCAGAAGTATGTCAACAGAATTTTGCTATCTCTTACAGTTTATTTACATAATTTGGGTCAAATTTGCGAAAAGATACATTTTGGCCGATCTTCAAATTTTGAACTTTTTATTATTCATCTGATTTGAACGGGCTTTTGTTTTAAATGATTCTTGTTGGAAGGAGAACAAGTGGTTATCCAAGTAATATTTTGTAGCATTGACCGGGTTTTTTTTTAAAAGTAGCAAAAGGTGCTAAAAATGAGATTTTGCAGGTGATGGGGAATTTTTTATTTTTCAGCAGATTTTGATAGGATTTTTTTTCATTTGATTTGTCTCATTGGGGGCTTTCAGTGGTATGTCAACAGATTTTCTCTATCTCGTACCGTTTTAAAGATAAAAAAGGTCTCTATCACTTACTGTTTTCAAGAAAAAAGGGGTCAAATTGACTGGAAAGTGTGATTTTGCGTCATTTTGTGGGGAATGGGAAATTTTTATTTTTCGTCAGATTTCGATAGATGTTTTTCATTTGATTCGTTTCATTTAGAGCTTTCAGTAGTATGTCAACAAATTTTCTGTATCTCTAATCGTTTTTTAGCTTAAAGGGGTCAAAGTGGGGGGAAAATCTATTTTGTATCATGTGGAAATTTTTTGTTATTCATCTGATTTTGATGGTTTTTTTCCAAATCATTCCTTATGAAAAATGCAACCAAAAAAAAAAAAAACACTAGTTTTGAGGATAATGCAGGTTAAATTGATCACTTGTATTGTCATATTATGATTTGTCCATCACTTTACTGTGTCCAGAACTTTACTGTTTCAAACACATTATTGTGTCCATCAAAATACTGTGTCCACACTTACCCAAAGGATCTTTTGTTCACCTTTCCCATTTCAACGTGCTGCGGTTGTATCATACTGCGCTTGTGAAGCACCTCTGTTATTTCGATATGATGATTTGCACCCTTTCATTAGAGAACAATCACATAGCTTGTGATGAAGAATTTTCGAAATTATTTATCTTTTTCCTCGAGTGAAAGTTTAAACTTGTTTTAATACGTATAGTCAAGTGTAGAATACATAGGCCAGCGATTATATACTCAAGTCCAGAACAAGATAAAGTAAATTCTTACTCTTCTATATGCCCCTTCGTAAAAAGGGAGTAGGGAAGGTGCTCCGGAAGAATAAGCTCGGTCACTCTTTTCACGACAAGCGAGGGTTATCAAATAAAATTGGTATAATATAACAGTAATATGTGTTAAATAAAAGTAAGTTTTTAAGTATTTTGAAACATGCATGTCTGTTTTAATTTGTGTGGTCTATCTTACTCAAATTTAAACGTCACAAACTGCTAGCCCTAGTTATTTTAAATCCACCAAGAAACTTTTGTTTTATTACCACAAAGATTATAAATTTTAGGTCGAATGTCAATTCATTGTAATAATTTAATAGATAACATTCCCCAGTGATAAGACAAACAAACGCAATTTCACATGAAAATACAGATAATTCATCATCATTTTACTTTAAAAAATTTGTTTCCATTTTCCTTTTTATTATACTACGGTTTATTTGGTTTTAGTTCGACTGCATTTCAGCCATATTTTCAAACAGCTCTCAGCTCTTTAACACAAAAAAATTATTTGAGTGTTAAATTTAAATGGTATGGAACAGTGAGTGTGACAAATTTTAAGAAAATTAATTTTTCTTTTTCTACGTAATTTGTTTCCGTACAAATAAATAATCTATATTTTTATGATGAATTGGTGTGTTCAGTGTTATTTGATACACATCAAATCTGCACTGTTTCTTGTTGGGTCTATCTTAATTGCTTTGAAATTTTAACGACATTCAAAGATACATACTAAAAAACATTAATTTTTGGTTACAAGACTAAATGATTAGGGTTAAAAGGGTTAAAAGATAGCCACATTTAAAAGGTACTTGTTTTGATGAACGGCTATCTGGATTTCTTTAAAGCCCGCTTTCACCTGTATTTGCGATTTATTGCCTTTTCAATCAATCTAAAATAGATTAACTTTCCGGAGAACACTATTGATTTAAACATATTCATATTGAATAATTAACTTGTATGCTGCAGGAAGACAATTGATCTTCTTTTGAAATTTTGTTAATTTTTCTAATATCAACCATGCAGGAGAAAATCTATAATTGTACTTCACATAGTTAAGTTTGACGAGCATGAGTTAACGTCACGTTTTTACACCGTTTAATTAAATATGTGTATACGTCAAATACATTTAGACCGATAAACATAAAGAAAATAATATCTAGATGTATTTCTTAGCTTCATCGACCTTTTGGGGTATTAAAGTATTAAAGTATTATTATTATTATAATTATTATTATTATTATTATTATTATTATTATGCCAAGCATGCAGGGCAGGCCTGTTGTATGGTTTTATGGTCGGAGCATCTTTCTGTTCAGTGATGTTAAGTTTAAGGTTGAAGGGTGTAACAATATCATTATGAAACATTACACAAATAGACTGCAAAAAATGATGCATTACTGATGCTGTGGCGTTAGGATCACCAGTCATTGACTTTATTTTATTTAAGATGACTTTTATTTTATTTAATTGAATTAGAAATCCGGAACATAATGAAAATGGCGGTCAAATACTTCTATTTTTTTAATTTAGAAAAAATATGGTTTCTTCATTAATTCTTAAAATGTAATGTTTCTGAATAAAAAATTATATGTTGACCAATTTTAATTATCAAAATTTCACTATAAAATAATTTTATTTTCCCTTCTTTCCCGAAAATTTCTTATGTAAATAAGTTAGGTTCTTTTAACAAAACCGGGTATTTTAAATCATCACATGGTTATTTATGGTCCGTGTACCTTAAAGTGTCAAAATGTATTGTTTAAGTTCAGGTTGATTGTAGTTTTTCGTGGAGGAGTTATAATTTCATATTGAAACTTACTAGTTTATGATATGAAGGCTAAACTAGACTAAATCAATCTCCATATGCGGCCGTCATAACTTTTTGTCTAATAAAATTTTTATCTGAAGTTCATTTTCAGTGACACCCAAGTTTTCTTTGAGTTTTAAAGTGCAATGACTCAGGCTCAACATATATAAAAACGGCACGGCAGGGTTCAGATAAAAATAGGAGATGTAGCATGATTGTCCATGAAACAGTCATCCACCAAATGACCTTCTAAAGGTACCATTACGGCCTTCAATAATAAACCAGAGTCGAAACCATAACAGAAGCTGTAAAAGGCACCGAAATACAAAATGTGAAACGACAATCGACCTAATCGATTGAAAAAATCGTGAACAAATAACAATTAATGACCAATTTAACATCGACAACCACTGGACTAAAGGTGCCTGGCTTTGAACAGGCACCTTAATTATGTGGCGGGGTTCAACCGGTCGGTGAACGCTCAACCCTCCCCTAAAAGGGGACAGTGATGTGACAAAACAGCAAAGAAAACACACTATAAACATCCGCTGAAATGCATTTAACACTTTAGATTGATACAACATAAGTATCGACCTCTGCTAGTTCAAGACCTAACAGGATCCGATCAGGAAAGGAAGTTTTCCTTTACTACGGTGTGAATAAAAACACGTCCAATTGGATTTAGTGTTGAAATATCATTAGAAGTCAAAGAAAACATGGGTTTTGCAAATGCCAATAAAAAATATATATAGACAGGTAGTAGAAAATGTTAAAACAAATTTAATAATAAAATGTCATTTTAAAAATTTTCAGCTGATTTTCCTTTATGACCCTTCAGTTCAAGTAGGTCAAAAGGTCAAATTTCACAAAATTTTAGCATGACTTTTTCATAGATAAACATCATGTCACCAATTTCAATGCTCCTAAATGAATATTATCTAAAATGTACATGTAACAAAACATTAAACTCAAAGACAAAACTGTTACCATATTTCCTTACTTGGAAACATGTGGTAGAGTTTATTGTAATCCAGGTAATCTCTAGTCGGTTTGGGTGAATTTATGTTTGATTTTAATAGTTCATCTGTTACCGCTTTTGTTTATATTTTTATAATTGTTCTTGACCTCTCGTTGGGGAGAGATGGGTACTTACTTAACTATCTTAACCACACCACACGTCGCATGTGCCTGTCCTAAGTTAGGATTTGAAATTGTGGTCAAAGGTTTGTCGTTGTGTTGTATGTTTTGTTACAAGTACATTTTTGATAATATTCATGTAGGAGCAGTATTATTTCACGTGTACATGTTTTATATTTAAGGGGGATTTAAAGCTTTTCCAAAGAAAAGTATTCACTCCTTGTTGAAGGCCTTGTTGGAAACCTCTATATTTTGAAATGTCGGTGTCTTCAGATGTGGCGGGGTCTTATTCGCATTAACTCTCTATCTCTCCTCTCTTATTTTCGTACATTGTTCATGTTTTCAATGTTAGTTTTTTTTAATATCTTGCACTCCGCTATTTTTGGACTATTTAAGAACATTAATTTGGTCTTCAAAAATTGTTTCCAAATTTGTCTAGAAAAATATTACCTGTGCATCGAATCTGGAAAATGAATCCGAGAGCCAACATGGTCATAATGAATAACAACTCAACTTATGTAAAAGTACACCTTTTTATACCTTATTTTCAATTAAATGTTAACAGGTCAAATTTTTGTTTACTTTCAAGAAATGAGGTTTTTTGAGTGTAAAAGTTTCATTTTGTTCTTAATTTTTCGGTGAATCATATTGAAATGTGATATGACATAAACACTCTTTGGTTTCTTTAAAGGATTCTTTTAAGCGAGGGAGTTATCTTTGAATAAAACCAATAATAATAGCCTCAAATGTCCATTTCTGGACTTAGTTTTGTTTATTTCTGAAGGTAAAATTTTAAATTTCACCAAAAAAGGGACGATTTCTCATTCACAATTGTTAATTTCCTTTTTGCTTGACGGGGACGTTTCTTTGGTTCTTTTATACGGTGTATATATGAACGCAATCTTGAATTTCTTGTTAATAGTTTAAACACTAAATCTAACTGTTTGTGTTTTATTGACACCGTAGTAAACGAAATCTTTGTTTTTCTGATCGGTTACTTTTGGATTTTGAACTAACAGACAGCAACTGAGAGTATTCAGAGGTCGATAGTTCTGTTGTATCATGCATTCTCTTTAACTGTATTTGTTGTTTGTTTTCAGTATCGATTTCTAGTGTTAAATCCATTCAACTGATTTTTAAAGTGTATTTTCATTGCTGTTTTGTCACAGGTTAGAGTTTATATATTTCTCAAGGTTAAATTTCCAACAAGAGGGGCGATTTCTTATTCCTTAATGTTAATTCCCATTCCTTGACGGGGACATTCCTTTGGATCTTTCCATAAATATAAAGATTTTGTATCGAAATTTAGATGTACTTGCAACAATCTTATGAAGCACGGGACATCACATGCTACTTTTTACGGAAACGTGATAAATAAAGTTCGGAAATTTTAAGTAAATTCACACTATCTTAAAATTCATCTTAATAAACTTTTCAATACCAGAGTTCGTCACAGCATTATTAGTTCATCTGAAAATATGGTTTATTTTGGTATTAATATTGACTTGTTAATAGTTAAATACGGAAATAAACATTTTCTACTTTATGTCTATATATTTTTAAATTGGCATTTTCATAACCCATGTTTTCTTTAATTTCTCATGATATTTAAACACTAAATCCAATTAGGCGTGTTTTTATTGACACCGTAGTTAAGGAAAACTTGTTTTTCTGGTATATTGCTGTTAGAATTTTAACTAGCAGACAGCAACTGCGATTACTCGTTCGAGGTCGCCACTTTCAGTCTTATCGCGGCAGGCAGTTCTACTGGTGGAGGAAGCCGGGGTACCCGACAGGTAACTGACAAACTTTATCACGTGAGATGCAAGTTAAACTCAGCCTTTTTTGTATGATGCAAAGTCTGGCGAGAACTCACGCCGTATAGGTGATAGGCTACAGTGATCTGTATAGGTAACTTTAAACCAACTAACTAGACCACTTGGTAACCTAGGCTTTTGGAAACTTGTATTTTTATTTTCTTAACATTCAGAGGCAAATTAATTTCACTTATTATTACTTATTATTTACTGATGATGAATGAACCTTTCGTTGTACTAGACCGACATGATGAGTAGGATTTTTTTACATGCTAGCTCATGAAAGCAACAAAACATGCACGTTTACCCAGACGCATTAGTCTGACTTTCGACAGACAATTCTTTGCTCTTACCAAATACCAATTTCAATTTCTTTGGTTTGATCCGGCCGGGGTTCGAACCACGCTTACAATTACACTGGCGAGGCATTTAAATTTTTTGTAGCATTGTATAATTTTTATCCATTTGGTATTAAAGCGTCTCTTTTTGACATTCTTGTATTAAATATATGAAGCTTAAACTAAAATACCCGTTTTTATACATGAACAATTTTATCAATGTAATAGGGGCCTGGGCCGAGTGGTCTCGATAGTTGATTTAAACTTACCTGTACAGATCACTGTAGCCTATCACCTATACGGCATGAGTTTTCGCCTGACTTTGTACCATACAAAAACAGGTTGAGCTTAATTCGCATCGCACGTGATAAGGTTTGTCAGTTACCTGCCCAAGGTCGGTGGTTTTCTACGGGTACTTCGGCTTCCTCCACCAGTAAAACTGACCGCCACGATATGACTGAAATATTGTTGAAAATGGCGTAAAACCCCATTCAAACAAACAATCAATGAAATTGTCTTCGTATTTTCCATCTTTCTGGTATTATATCTGCTGAATTAATTTAATGTACCAACCGAACACCCTAAAATCAATTTTAAATGTGGAGGAGTTAAACACGTATGAGAGTGGTCAGCCCTTCCCTAACCTTGGACAGAGGTGTATAAAAACGACCTTAAAACTAACTGTATTACATTAAACTATGAAATCAATACATAGTAAGCAGACTCTAACAATTACAGCAGGCTATACCATTGTGTATCGATCTTGAAAAACAACTGGCCGTTTTGACATGTAGTCCAAAATCCAAACACAATTAAAATATACCTCATTCTGTTACAAATATTGTTAAAAAAATAGGTACATCAATATGGAAGTGTTGCAAGTCCATTGTAGAATACCCATGCGAGAGTTCAAAGGGCGTAGTCCAAAGAGACAAGACAAATTTGAAACAAACTAAACGATAAAACGTTAACAAAAAGAACACAAGCTTGGAATCCAAGAAGTCATTTACAATACAGGAGTGGGATCAGGTGCTCATGAAGTCAGTGCGCAGCAAGCAAGGACTGTCATGAAGAGTAAGCAATGTATCAGGTGATTTATTTTTTAATTTTGTTAACTGAATATCAAGTGACTGACTGATATGGGCTTATCAGTAAGATAAAGGTATGTTTGGCAAAATATGAAAATTAAGATGGAATTTTTTAAATTAAAAAAGGGAAAAAATCTAAATTACTTTTAAATAACTGTCTTTTTAATTTTTATGCACAATTTAACTAACTAATTTGTGCATATTCTCCCTTGTTCTCATTTATGTTTAAGCAATTGCAAATGCTTTAAATGCATATTCATTTCCGTTTAATTTGGAACCTTGATAAGCATTTTGTCGACTCCATTTTTCATTGAACACGGTAAAACGGCATGACAGTCGTTTTCTTCTGTAAAACAGGCGATTAAATCTTTCTCAAGTAAAGTTAATTTTTATAAACTCGGTTAACTTTTCATACAATTTGGGACAAACTTTGACATTATATTACATGTTCACAGCCTTAATCGCAACCCTTGCTACAAATATAAAAATATGAGATGTGGCCATGATTGTCATGAGACAGCCATAAACCAACTGACAGTCGATTTCAATCTATACATGTCCAATTACGGCCTTCTATAATGAACCGTAGTCCATGCCATATCAAAAGCTGCAAAAGACTCCCAAAATGAAAGAATGTTAATCTATTCCTAAAACACGACAGTCGATTTAATCTATTGAACAAATATTGAACAAATAACAATAAATGACTAAATAAACAACGACAACCGCTGGACTGCAGGTTCCAGGCCTGGCACAGGTGCATGAAGTATGTGGCCGAGTTAAACCAGTTTTTAGAAAATTTTTACATCTTGATATCTAGCCATTTTCTTGTAGCGTGTTTCTTCCTTACATCAAATTAGTTAAATCTTTAATGAGTTTGTGGTATGAATTCCTCTTGAAAAATACCGGCAACATATAAAAGGGCCTATGTTCATTCATTATATAAATAGTAACATAATAAAAGTGAAATAAATATTTTTTTTTCATTTTGAATTACTTTGGCCAACACAATTTAGTATTTTTTTCCGTTACATCAATGGAGTCGGAACGTTAAGACCCATGTTTGGACCAAAGTTTAGATTTTGCGACACGAAAATAACTTGTTGTGAAAATGCTGTTTAATAATGGTTATGTTAACAATTCATTACTTATAAAAAAGATATTTGTTCATTTTGAAAAATTGCACCACACAGAATTTAGTATTTTTCTTGTAGAAAAAAGGGGGATATGGGTAAATATTCATGACACAAAAATCCCATATGTACAATAAATTCCAAGCAAAGGAACAGCGCTGTGATTGCTGTTCTTCATCTCAAAGTCACAGTGAGGCCTTCAACACGAAGTAAAAACTCTCACTTCATTGTTAGTTCAAGACGACCCCTAGCACCGGTTTGAGCGGAATTCTTTGCTAGATGTCGACGACACTGCATCTGTGCATCGAAGAACACACATGAGGGGTAAGGTCAACAAATTACAGATAACTCGAATAAAATCTCTCATAAGTTGCCTGACAGTAATACATAAAAAAAAGAAATACAATGTTTAAACAAAAACAGGGCACATCAAGATTTTGTTAAATGACTTGGCGGTATTAAATGACTGCTAGATAATTTTAAATTAAGACACTGTAGTTACATCACATTTATTAAATTGTGGTATGCATTTTGGCGAAAAAATCAAATAAATGTAATCGCAATTTTTTTTCATTTTGTGGACTATGGCATATAATAATCTATTTTATATTAAAAACAGCAAAGTATAAAAGAAGATTCGAGTCCAGAGTAGAATATCCATGTGAGAGAGTAAATGTGCACAGTTCAAAGGAACAAGGCAAATTTGAAGCTAACTAAAAGATAAAACTAAACCAAAAGTAACAAAGGCTATTAATCCACGAACTCCTTTACAAAACAGGAGTTTCATCAGGTGCTCATGAAGGGTAAGCATCCCCTGTCTCGCGCGCAACACCCGTCGTAGAATCCTCAATTTCTAATCTAGGTTAACGTCAATCCGAGAAGAGCTCAAATTATTGTTGTATTTTTGGCCAAAGTTCATTCAACATATAAAATAGGGAAAAGTTAAGGTGAAATAAAGAATTTGTTAATTTTAAATCATTGCAGCCTCAATTTTTTTCTTGTCGCTACATAAATCTTGCAAAAAATAAAACTAAAACATATTCGACGACAAAAAGCAAATGCTGTACCATGTTATGAACTGGGCTATATTTTTAAAAATCGAAAGCGCGACATTAAAAGAAAAAAAATTAGTATATTTTGCCCTAAGTTCATTCAACATATAAAAAGAAGGAACAAAATAAAAGAGAAATGAGGATATTTGTTCATTTTGAATCATTTGTACCCACAACATTTAGTATTTTTAGTCGTTATGTCAAATTTATGAAATTGCGTTATGAATTTATGCGAAAACTGTTAATTTTGTACAATAGCAGTAAATAAGACTGAGTATCTAACGAATAAATTTTTATTACAGTGTTTGCTATATATAGATTTCACAATGATTTATCGTGGTTTAAGATTTTTTTTATTAAAATAGAACTAGTTATATTTCAAATATAAGAAACGAGCTTTAGCGAGTTTTTTTTTTAAATTTGAAAAATAACTGACAAGATTTGATAAAAAAAATTTGTAAACTACCCTAAATAATTGTGAAACATTTTTATCTAATAATCACAACTCAACAGCTGACTAAGTTCGACCATACAATGAATGGCTGAACGATTTTTCTCTAATTCTTTTAAAATTTTCACACTCCTCGACCGGTGTTGGAAATATTTTTCTAATCTCTCTAGGCTGATGATTGGCTGATTTTCAGACCCCACGTGCTTCGCTTCACGAATTCAAAGACTTGTCACGATCTTATTTCTTACCCTGAGTACTGAGCTTTCCAAAGACTCTATCAGTTGGGTAGTAATTACTTTATTTTTGGCTAATACATATGAAAATGAAGTAAAAATAAATGGCATGGTTTTTTGTTTTGTACACGAGTTACGTTCCTTGTAACTAGGTCATGATAGAAAATGGTACACGATCCCGCATATGATAGTTTTGTAACGATAATATGATGCTTAAAAAGTTAGAGAAACAAAATCTTTCAGTATAATCCGTTGATTATCATATTTCTACAGTCTCGATAGTTAAACCTTAAAATTTCTCGGTAAACCTCGAAATTTTAAGGTTTAACTATCTCGACTGTAGAAATATGATTATCAAAACCGACTGTAAAAATATGATAATCAAAGGCTTACAATGTAAGATTCTATATATCTGACCTTGCGTCAGAAGTTCATCCTCTGTGGAAATCATCTTGTGTGTGCATAATTTGATGAAATCAATAAAAAAGTCATTTCTGAATTCGATAGTATCAATAAATAAGAGCTTGAAAATAAAGATCATTATTAGGGAACGATTTGAAGCATTTTTGTGATGCGGTAATGAGCTATTTGACACGCGCTTGTGACTAACAAAAAGTGAATAATTTAGTAATGACATTTGAGATACGACAAAAAATCAAGTACGAAAAATATATAAAATGCACCAATCATTAGAGAAACGATGTTAGGATATTTAAGGGTATTTTCTTCGCATGTATCGTGTATAATGAACATAAACAGTTACACATTTCAATCGTTGTATCCGTTATAATGAAAATATGAATATAAAGCGACAACTCAAGAGCGTTCAACTCTCGCATTCAAGTGTTCAACTATTCTACCGAATAGTCAACGGCGAGTGTTCTATTTTGTTCTATTTGCTATCGAATTGAATATAAAAATAGGAGATTTGGCATGATTGTCCTTGAGACAGCCACCCACCAAGTGAAAGTATGCCTTTATATAACTTTTCCAAGGCCTCTTCTCAGTTTAAATTTGGAAATTTAGGATTTTTTCGTTTCTAATTGAATATATCGTATTTCGGTAGTTCTCAAAATGAAACTAAATGTTCAATTTCATCAATACATAGATTGCATTTTAATTGATACTTGATATGGACGGTGGTGTGGGAGAATTTTTTAATTAGTTGAAACCATTTTAGCACTAACATGAAAATTTCAATGCGTGGGACACGTGTTTTTAAAGTTCACTTTGATATTACTGACTCTCATTTTATCATCTTACTCTCAGGTACCGCTAAAATTTCATCTGTGCAGGATACAGTTTAGAGATGTGACAATAAATAAGTGTCAACAAGCTTGATAACATCTTCGCTTATTTTTGTTTAACGGCTTCACGGACTTAACCATCGCACACACATTGTTTCAACCTTAGTTCCATAATCTCTTACTGATCAGACCTTATCTGGAGCACTTGTTATTTCATTTGATAATATCAAGACTTAATAAGTTGATACATAGAAACACTTCCATATCGATGTTCACTATTGTTTCAACATAAAATTCAATCCAGACACATTAAAAGTAGAGTTTCATCAAAAGTGTCATTTAAATATTAAAGTTGAGAAATGCAATTAGCTGTAGTCGATGGAGCTATAGGTTTCTACTATAGACTGCTCCTATTTCCATGGTATCAAACTCTATTGATTAAACAGGTGAATAGAACTTCATGCGACATTGGTAGAATTTTTATTTCTATTATTATTGTAGTCTAGCTGCGACAATGGATTTTAATGCTTGGAATCGATACGGTCCTGAATAATTAATGTTTGTATGTAAAAAGATGATAGGAAACTTGCATTGATCAGTTTCAACTTATTTATGTCTTTTCAGGTGGCAGAACCGGGTCGGTTTAAATTTGAAAGAAAATTTACAATCAAGGGGGGGAGCAACAATATGTCATCTTTTGATTCATAAACACGTAGTTGGACTACGCTATTGACAGTTCAAAAGAATAGGTGAAAAGTCAAACAATTCATTTTAAATAAAATGGGTTCGAAGCAAAAGGATAGTTGCTGTCGGAAGTTTATGAAATTTTTGTTTTCTCATGTTGGACTTTGTTTAATGGTTGTCTTGTATTGTGTGGCTGGTGGATTTATTTTTAATCATCTAGAAAAGAACAACGAAGAACAGATTTGTTATGATTCAAGGGATGAATATCTGGACATGGAAGAACGAACTCTGAATAATACAATAAAAGTCATAAAAGAACAAGAAGGCAGTGGACAGACAGATGTACTAGTCATTCAACTACAAAGTATTCTAGCAACGTTTCGAGACAATAGCATAGCCATCGGATATGATGGGACAAATTGTACAGCGTATGGTGAACCCGATGGTCCAAAATATAAATGGAGTTGGTCTGGTGCCTTGTTTTTCTCTGTTACTGTGATATCAACAATAGGTAAGTACCTCATCAAGATAAACTGAAATTATGTTTACTAACTTGCTTACACGTCGCCGATCTTTTTTATATTTAAATCTAAAAAGGACATACTTAAAATAAATGTACAATGAAAGTGTCCTGAGTACTTTTAAATAACCTATCCCGTGACAGGAAAACATTGAAATCCTTAAAGTTTTACGGTTTTTGTACTACTATTTAACAATAAAATATGTCGATACATTAAAATATTAAACAGTATGTCCGAAAGAAACAAATCTGTCGTCCCAGAATTTTTTAACCAAACTTACATATATAACTATCTAGTACAAAGTATAGGGTAACTTATTTGTGCCAGGACCAACAAATTACAGCAGATAGTTATTTTGTTATTGATACAGTAGGGAAGACAGCTCGTGTTCAGCACTGGAAACAATCGTATGAAGAAACTCAAGTTGAAAGTGAAAGTCTTCAATTAACGAAGTTTTATGTACAATTGTTTTGAAATTCAAGTATGATGAATACATCGTATTCGAAATAATCCATAGACGGAATATTTCTCACAATTTTTCTCCGTCAGATTTTTATTTTGCATTCGAATCTCATAATAATGGTTATTCCGTCAGATTTTCCTATCCTAATAATTTTATTATTGACAACCACGCTTAAATAAAAAATATGGTTGATTTTCCTATCCTAATAATTTTATTATTGACAACAACGCTTAAATAAAAAGATATGGTTGATTTCGCAGTTCTTTGACATCATAAGAGAGATAACGTCACTAACGTTCTATCATTAACCAGCAAAAAAAAATATTGTTGCTCATCTTTACTTTGCGATCACAAAGCATATAGGCTATATGAGTTAATTCATAGTATATATGAAAATCATAAGATATGGAGTAAATATTAGAGAAAGCCAACCAAGAAACGGAAAGAAAGAATATACAAATCTAGAGGTCGCCATAAGGCATTCAACAAGGGTTGAATACCAATGATTGCGAAAACTTCTAAGTACCACGCAAATAAAGAAAACGTGTATGCATAAAAAACTGTTTTTACCGGAATATTACCCAAAGGTACAGGTTAAAAAACATTTAATATTAAGGCAAACATATGACCACAATTCTTGAGTTGGGGTTAAACTTGTAAAATGGGATCCTAACCCTCCCCCAACGATTGGTCAAAGGATTAAATAAAAAGCCCAAGAGTAAATATAAAAATGAAATGATTTGGGGTAAATGTCATAGAAACTGAACTCCACCATAAGAAAAATGAGGGAGGCCTTCAACAAGGGTGAAATACCACTCATTGTGTAAAGCTTCAAGTCTACCCAAATAAATAATCATAAATACCTAAAATAATGCACATCTACCTGAATATTATAAAAATGTACCTATAACACAACAAGTAACACAAAGACAAACATAACCACAATTCCTGACTTGGGATAGGCACACGAGACATGTGATGGGGTTTCGTGGTATCCTCCACTAACGAGTTGCCAAAGACAAATCTTAAATTATAAAATTTAATCAGAAATTCGCCTTATCTAACTAGAATGTACTTAAATATCAATAAATAAATATATATAATATTACATAAAGGAAATAACTTCTAATGAATGCTCGCAGTTCCTGAAAGCAAGCTCAGTGTCACATTTCAGAAGATAAGATAAGACTCGCAACACGAAATGTAATCAGACTCTTTATGTCCGACGATTACATACTGTGTTGTGAATAAACGTGAGGAAAGAGAACAACCAAATTCATCATGAAAAATAGAAAATGTGGCAGGATTGTCCATGAGACAGATTCATTCAATGACCTTCGAAATAAAACTTTACAGGTACAATTACTGCCTTCTATATTGAACCGAAGCCCATACAATTATGGAAGCTGTAAAAGGCCCCTAAAAATTCAAAATGTGACACTATTCTTAAAACATGACAACCGGTCTCATCTTTTGAAAATAAGGCGAGAAATAACAATTAATGGCAAATTAAACAACGACAACAACTGGACTAGTTCCTGGCTTGGGAAAGGCACATTCAGTATGCTGCGGGGTTAACCCAACCACCCATTAAAACCAATTAAGCGCTTAACCTTCCCCTGAATAATCTTTGTAAAAATACAATAATACCGATGTTGAACAAATATGGAGAATTTTGGTATGTTGATTTCACATTTCAAGGAGTAGCCGTTATCAGTAGCATTAGAACCAAAACATGGGAAGTGAAAGGTCTAAACATAGTAATTGAAGCACTGTAAGAAAGTGATAAGTGTATTATTATTTGTCCCAACAAAACTAGTTTAAATGTTCTGACTACAATGTCAAAATCCTGATAGGAAGCACAAGCCCTGGAGGAACGTATCAATTGAGAGATATACACTCTGTATGCAGGTGCGGCTGGAATGTTGCTAGGCATGAACGGAAAGTTTACAATCGGAAAATCAAAGGCATCTCCCTTGTCGTAAAGTTTTGTTCTTAACCTGCCCTTACTGTCAATTTCTACGTGTAAGTCTAGGTAAGAAGCAGACCTTTCTGTTTCTGTAGTATCTTTGATTTCAAGTTCAATGGGATAGATGAGGT
>JAULBM010278887.1:0-16461 GCA_032357055.1 Geukensia granosissima
AGACTGTTCAATAGATGAGGAAAATCTTAATATGAGACGATTTATGAGACTGGTAGTTAAATATTATGGAGATAAATCTGAGGTTGGAAAAAATTAAATTTACAATAGGTATTGCATTTCTGCAGATGGGATATTTGACAAAAACTTAACCATTTAGGAGATTTTATCACTCATTAATATATATGGAAACTGATAATGAAGTTAAAGTTCATATTCTCCAAACAGTAGGGTAAATCTACAATAAACAAAAATTAAAATCCACTATAATGACTACAGGGTTAAAGGAGAGGTACATGTATAAAATGTAACTGTCAAAGTATTCTCATTTATGGATACCAATTATCTTTATTTTTTAAAACATCATTATTACATGGGTTTGGAAAATTGCAGTTTAATATTCAGCATATTAAATATTATGCAAAAATATAATTTATGTTGGGCACTGAACTGAGTAGGTAATATGAACCCCAACATGAAAGTTGATAAAATAAATAAAAACATAAATGACTGTTTCTATTTTTCACTGCAAACAAAGTGACAAAATATCATCTAATTTAAAATTTTTCATAATACTGATTTTTTACAAATGCCCAAAATTATTAAAAGCTGTATACATCATTTACAAATACATACAAACTTTAAATCCAGTCAAGTTCATAGAGCTGTATCTTTAAAAGCATTTCTATTAAAATCCATACAATTGGGAAATGATATTTTTCCAAAATGAAATTTGACAATTTAATAAAATTAATTGCCCCTAGCTCCCAAGTGGAATTCACACTGTTTATGCTAAAATTCAAATCTGTGATGAAGGAAATCAGTAGGTTTTGAATTAACTGTGTACAAAAAACAAAAATTTGTCATATGAATTTGGTCAAAAGGGATTCATATGAAAATGAGAACATTTTGGGTAAATGTTAGAAAAACAGATGGAATTTACAAATCTATAGGTCTCCACAAGCCTTCAACAAAGGTCGGATACCAGTCTTTGTTAAAAGCTCTAAATCATTCCAAATAGTAAATTCTGTATACATAAAATAAGGCCATCCACAAAAATTGTTGATTTGCTGTTTACCGACCAACTCATTGAAATTGCTGCAACTCAAATTTTTTTTCAGTCACTGTCGTTTTAAGATTATTTTTATCGGAATTTCCTGAAATTGCGTCCCTGTGCCCTTCAGTTACGAGACCGAACATTACATGTGTCCAGTCAGTAAAAAAAAAAAAAAAAAAAAACACCTACCTACCTACTCACTTCTGAAAATGTGGGAAGGTAAACAGCAAACCAACAATTTATAATGATGGCTTAATACTGCTCTTACAGTTCACTTTGTGATGCCTATGGTGAATATATTTCCCAAATTTCCAACATTTCTTAAACAATCAAATGTTCTAAAATAGGGGGTGTAACATGATATCACTAGCTTACAGTTAGATCTACAGTGTATTTCACAATCTGGTTGGTGTTACCAAATGGAAAACAATGGCAGTTACCCCATACCCAGGTTCTGCTTCATCATTACATTTATTGGCAAGATTTGTTGATTTAAAATTACCTCTCCTATGACCAAAACAACCTTGTACTAAACAAAAGCTATTTTTTCAAGATTCCTCTGAACCTGTTATATCATAACATTTAGAAAATTCAAAATATGAAATTTTACAGTCACAAAAAAAAACGGCTAATTTCCCCAAATTATCCCCATTTTATTGATGACGGGTACTTTCCTTAAAGAAAACAAAAAAATGTAATCAATTACTTCTTCCGTTTCTTTTTCTTTTTGACTTTTTTGTCTAGTTCTTTCTTTTCATCCTCCAATTGCTTGTCTTTATCATTATCCACCTCGGCTTCTGTATCAGCCTGTGTACTAATCCCTGTGTCAACTATAATAGACAATGAAATATGTTTAATAATAGATAAATAAGAAATATTACAAATGTTACTTTTGTTGTCTCTATTAGAATGAACCTCTGCTTCTGTTTTCATCCAACATGTGTAATGAAGCCTATGTGCTCCTTAACAAAGCTCCAAAATTGCAATCAAATTGTGAACTAAAGCTGTCATAACATAAAACAACAATTCCTTGTTGATATGTTTATATGTTTATGATTTTTGTACAAATATAAGCATTATTTCTTAACATGATCTGTAAAAAAAACTCATTTTCTTTCTAAAATACTTTCAAGTCGTGAATATATGAAAGCTCTGAAATACAAGTGAGGTATGAACAGGTCTCATATTTGGACCCTCTCTGCAGTCTCCCCTGGATGAGACGTCAACTGAAAAACTCTAACAACAAGAAACACTCTTTATTTAGGACCATTTTAAATCAGATAAACATCCAATATACAAATGACACTGACTTTTGGCTATGAAGGGAATTAATGAGTTATTGTTTTAGTTTGTAAATAATGAAGTTTTTATTGTTACTGTACAAAGTGTAAAATATATAAACACTTTTAAGCATAAAATACAATAATGCCTCATAAATTGATCAAGTTACATTCAATGAATCATTCTACGATCATGTATAAGAATATAAATGGACTATTTAGGTGATTTTTATCCTCCCTCATGAAATTTTAAAGGCAGTTATTAAAATCCTTCAGTAATAAACAACACTGTTAAATTTATGGGACTTTCAACAACTAAATTGGCACTTCAACTACAACATGAGGGAGTTAATAGGACTGTAAATTTCACAATGTAAACCAAACAGAGTCTATATAATACATGTATAAGGTTTACCTTAACACTGAAACCGACCAACTGAGAGCCAGTCTAAGAAACAAACTTTCAAGTCAATGAACATGTAGACCTATCATCAGTTTACATAGACAACTTAGTGTATTCTTTGTTTTGCACAATTTTACATAGACTTTGTAGGTCTACTGCTAATTTATTTCACTGGAGAGCATGTATTTTTTGTGGAAGATGTTAATTTTTTTTTTTACCCAACCCAAATCCTACCTGATGAGACTTTAGACCAAACCAAATTTTTTGTAGGCTACCAGCTATTATCATTTTAAAGAATAGTAGACTTTAGACCAAACCAAATTTTTTGTAGAATACCAGTTATTATCATTTTGAAGAAATGGTAAACAGATATTTCGAAATAAACAAGAAATAAGAAAATGTTTGGGTAGGCTCCAAGATATGAACCTTCACACCAACCTTTATTTTTAATAAAAAAAAAATGCCATCCTTCATAATTGACACTTTAAATCTTTTTATCAATGCTGAAGTTTTTGTAAACAGCATATTAAACCGAAGTAAATCCTATCATAATCTTTAATATTGCACAATTCTTTATGTGCAAATGGGCACAATGTAAATCTGGACTTTCCCAAAAATACCCCCGGGTAAGTGTAATGAGAAGTAGCTTCATCTAAAAATACAATATTCCATGACCCAACAGCAGAAAATATCAATATATAAAAAAGTGCTCCTAGTTCAGTCAGATTTAAATTAAGATCAATTTTACACCTGCAAATGAACAATCTGATTACAATCAGATCTTTGTTAAATTGTTTACTACATTCTCAAAGCATTATCTGACGAAGCTCCATTTTTTACTTTCTGTTCTGATGAACTTTTATGTCAGCCAATAAAAAATGGAAGCATTAGTCCTATGAAAAATCCTAAGGATCCCGAAAATGTCATCAGAACAAAAAGTAGAACTGAGCCTTGTCAGATCTTGGTTTGAGAATGTAGTGAGCAATTTCGCAAGATCTGATTTTAATCAGACTGACAAATGTATGTTAAGAAATCACATGTGTATTTAAAACAAAACAAAAATAGAGATCAGTGTCTGAATCTAAAATCTTTTATAAATATCCCCAAAAATTATTAAAAAAATTTAAAGCAAACTAAAATTTTTTTTCCTTCACCACACTTTTTTTTTACTTTGTTTGGCCTTATATGAACTGAAATCTCAAGTTCAACATGCAATTTAATGTGAAATATTACTGTTGACATGCAAGACTTGTAAGATCAGCTAATTTATCAAAACAGTTCTTTCATAAATTCTGATTCTGCCAATAATTTATATTGAATGGTATGACATAGCATTTAATAAGATATGGAATATATAAGTAATCACTAATCCGTATAGCTTTGTTGTACTAAACCAATCTGAGTGTGACATGTTATTAAATTTATGTTTATTGGGTAATGTTTTGACCTGTTTTCTTACCAACCCAAAAATCCCTTTTTTTGAAAAACATGCATGAAAATAACTTTATCAAATGTTAAATTAATAAGCAACAAGAATAGATTTGTCTTGAAAGTACAACAAATTGCTACCAAGCTTAAAACCAAATATCAAACCATTCCCTGATACACAAGTAGAGAAATCTTTCCCAGGAAAAAATTGTTGATGGATGGACAAAGTGAATATTGAAAGTACTTCAAGTATGCCCCAATTAACTAACTGCCAATAATATGGGCTACAGGCCACATTTGAAAATCTCAACACATTTTGAGCTGTGAATAATGTTCTGTTTAATTGTTTTTAAGTCATTAGTAATAATAAACTAGCAAATAGGGGAATGGTACATGTACCAGTTGCTTAATAAATTTACTTTGCATAACATGTCTTTTAGACCAACTCTTAAGAATTTCAATGCTAACATAACATCAATTTTAATTAGTGGTGCACTGAAACCTTTTCAAATTTAATGTAAATCAATTTATAATTTTCATGAAGATAATTAATATCATTCTGTTAATTCTTTAATGAATTTGCTTTTATCTTTGGTCAAATTTTTTACTCTTCCAAACAGCTTTCCTATTGTTTAAGGCTCTACTTGGATTTGTTTTATTAAAAGGCCTCGCACTTAAGGCTCTACTTGGATTGGTATTATTAAAAGGCCTCGCACTTAAGGCTCTACTTGGATTGGTTTTATTAAAAGGCCTCGCACTTAAGGCTCTACTTGGATTGGTATTATTAAAAGGCCTCGCACTTAAGGCTCTAATTGGATTGGTATTATTAAAAGGCCTCGCACTTAAGGCTCTACTTGGATTGCTATTAATAAAAGGCCTCGCACTTAAGGCTCTACTTGGATTGCTATTATTAAAAGGCCTTGCACTAGGCTTTACTTAATGTGGATTAAGTTAAGCCAGAAAAAAGGTAACTCATTGCTTTCACAAGTTTAAGTTGTGGTTTAATCAAATCAAGATTAAAACTAATTATCACATCAAACCACATTTTGTGTTTGCACTTAGTTAATCCAGCTTAACTTTATCTGGGTTATAGTAATATGGACCCATTAAATCAGGATCAACTTAAACATAGTGCATGTTTACAAATTGCAACTCAAGCCACATTAACATTAAACAAGTTAATTTAGTAGCATGTACACGCCCCAGGACACGCAAACCAGTCTAAAGGATTAAATTCAATAAAAATGGTATATGCATTCTTGTACTACAATGTAGCAGACTACACCTACATAAATATACTTTTATAACTTTATTTTGATGTGAAAATTACCTGCATTAACATGTATGCATGCATTTGACTTACTAAGTACCATGCCATAGTACAGTTGTAGGTGATGATAAGTAAAGAACAAATTTGTGTTTTTTATGCTGGGAACTTACAAACGTAACTTTCTATGTGAACAAATATATTAAATTGTTGATATGTTATCTGTCATGACTCTGGCAAGAAATAAAATTCATGGCCAAAAATGTTTAATGTTCCTAATTGTAGCCCCAATTTATGGATAGTAATAAACAGTTAAAACCGTTTTAAACCAGTCTGGAACCACTTCAGTATTGATGAGTGCACCTAGTAACTCTTGGGCTGTGTTCAATCCTTGAAAAAAAAAGCATTTGAATAACCTTAAAGTGCTCCTACGATTATTCTAACCTATAGCTGAATGTCTTTTAAATGAATCCCAATAGGGTTTACCTGTAAGCCTGATGTGGGATTGGCCTTTTGCAGTAACCGCGACACAAAAAAAGTTTTTAAGCAAACACCTACATGATTCAACATAATGTCTTCAAATTTTAAGTAGCATCCATAAATAATATTTTCAAGACATAAACCCATGAAAGCTCTGATACATAACCATGATCCATGAAAAGGACTAATGTTTATCATGTTTTTATCTTTCATATTGCACTTTAGGCCAACTAAATTTAATAACCAGATTTTCATCCTTCAACAGTAAATATAGTGGGGAGAGTGGGAGGATTTTATTTTTTTATTTTGTTGAGCAATGATACCAGACGCAAGCGAAAGTGACACTTGGAGTATGTTAAGCCAATAAGTTGACTACAAAGCAAACGAGTACATCATAAAAATGTCACTAATATTGGTTGCAAACCACCCTTTTCTTTCATTTAAACCAGCAACCCAATTATTGTGAAAACCATCTTTCCTTAATATTTTTGCAGAAAGTACGATTACATTAATATGAAAAAAAAAACGGAAATAATTATTTTGAAAAATTAAAATTATGGGGGCCGGGGGTTTTTCGCGGGGCGGGCGGGGATAAAAATCTACAAATTATTTTTAATTGGCCTTATCCTAATTGTGCAAGACTTCAGTTTCAATAGGAGTGTGGTGTCGCAATTTTATAAGTAGATGTGGTTAGAACTTTTCTGGTACTGTATACCATATATGAAGAATATTTCTCTCATTAGGTTTCAAAAACCATTCACTAATAAAAATGCTTCAGTTTTTTATTTCCTTTGTGTTATAATGTTTTTTATCTGAAAATGATGGGTTTTTGGCAACTATACGATTTAATGGGAATGGTAACAAAGATATGATCATACATGTAATTAACATATAACATTGCAAAGATTTTAAACAGATATATCAAATGGCAATTTTGGAAGAAAAAGAAGCATATTGCATTGTTATTAAGTTGGTAGACTGAAAATTGTTATGATAATCATTTTTAATTTTTAAATTTCCATACCATTTACAAACTATATTTGAAACATTTCAAGAAATAAAAATAGAATGAAACGAAACTTACTTTGTGTCACTGTCATTTCTCATGGATTTATTATTATTCCCAAAATCTTAATTTCTGATTATTCAACATTTTTTGTCATATGTATCCCATAATGCAACAGATGTCAAAGTCTTAAACTTTCTCACTGAACATTGATTACTTCTGACATCAGAATCATTAAAATCGGCTGTTTGTGTTTTAAGTAAAATTGTCTCAAGCAAACAGAATGTTACAAAATCGATTGTCGTTCCATAAAATAGCAAATAGCTCATACTTTAAAATTTGTTTAATGTAAATATATTATACAAGTGACTGTTTAAAACCAAATGATTTTATCTACTTTAAAAAAAGTAACTTTAAAAAACTAATTCTCTGACAGCACAATAGTAGATGATCCTTGTAAAAGAACAGGGGAGCTTTCTATACAGTTGATATTGACAAGTTATACCACTTAGTGTTAGGGAGCAGAATGCCCCACATTGCTCACACAATATGTGAAAAAATAGCATACATATATGAATAAAATTATTTAAAAGTTCTGCCATCGTTTTCAAGACAATCTATCTATCAACAGTTTTACAGCTACAAATTTAATTAAAACTGATTTTTATCAGAAACACAATTAACAGTCTAAGAGGTACATGTTTGAGATGTTAGGTGATCCTTGAAGTTAATTAAAAAAGACCTCATACAAAGCTCATCTGAAGTACACCCCATATTTAACACTAAAATCCAAAGCATTTTTAAATTAAATATGAGTGCAACCAGGTGCATTACTGTCAGCAAAAAACCAACTTAAAATTTGATTTTCAAGTCGTTATATTGATAGAAGTTTCAGTATGTTACATCTTATATACACATTTTTTTTTACATTAAAAATTTCCCCGTGTTGTTATCATGGTATTTGAACTCAAAAACTTTGATGCAACCCCCTTCCCCAATATATAAATTCCGACTAGATTTTTTGTCAGATTTATATAATGAACATACAGTATGTATGTTCCACCCAATTTAGAAGATAAATTCATGACAAAATTTCTATCTGCATGATCAGAACTGAAAATCTGTTTCCTGTCTAATTGCTTGGTTTTAGATTAAATATGATTTCCAGAATTTCTCCTGTCAAAAACTCGCTGGATGATGCAGACAATTTTACTTTTCCTTCAATTCCAGCCCATCTATACATTTTCTAATATCTCAGTTCATTTTTGGTTTTCTAAAATTACTATAGGCAATAAAAAAAATTTAATTCTCCAAAGAGACCCATTCAAATGTATTTAAGGGCACCTGAAAGAGAATGGAATTAGCCTTAATTTGTTATTTGCCTCTGAGATTTCACCAAGGTAAATGTGTACAAGTTTACTTACTATCAGCCTCGCCTTCGTCCTCTTCATCCTCCGGTTGCTGTTGGATCAGAATTGAGGCTCCATCCATTAAAGTTAACGTCTGCTGTCCTCCATCATTATCATACCCTGAGTCTACCTCCTCACCATCACTCTCCTCGCTGGAACTACTGCTGCTGTCCTCGTCCACATCCTGTATGTTTTCCCCATCGGAGGGATAGTCTTCTGATTCCTTGTTACTCATTCTTCACACATTACACAGCAGATATTATCCTACAATAAAACCAGAAAAATCTGTTATTCCATGGCAACTCGTTGTGAAATTCTTGTATGGCCTCTGGTTCATTGTTGAAGGCCTTAATGGTACCTGTAGAAGTTTAGATTCTAGATTCAACTGTCATTTGGTGGATGGCTGTCTCATGGATAAACATGCCACATTTCTTATTTTTTTATTTTATCTTCATTATATCCACATATCCAATGAAGGTTGAAAACAAGAATTGAGACTCCAGCAATGGTTTTCACAAAAGTTCTTAAGTATAAGATTGATCGTAAGCGTAGAAACTTCAAAGAAAAATATATTGTGACGTCACTATTTACGACAGAAATTACACTTAGGACATTTTGTGAAACTGACAGCAGGAGGGTAAAATCTGACCTGCGACCTTTATAAAGGTTTGAGTGTAGACCTTCTCACCAACTGACATGTGACATTCAAATTATTTGTTATTAAACAACTTCCAACCTTTGGTGACCTCTCTCATTTGCCTAAATGTGACCCGAGGTCATTCTTGTGACCTGTATGAGGTACTCTTTTGGAACCCATAATTTTTACATACTGGCATTATATTTGCAAAGTCTAAAAATTAAAATATTTTTTCAAAAGCATTTGAAATTTGGACATCTCATGACTTTTAACCTTCACAGCCTGATGAAATTTAATCCTGAAAACCACTAAATAAAAACACTAACTGAGGAATGGGTTGCTGTTTTTCAGACATTTATTGCAATTTGCATATATTTCTTAATTTACTGATAACGGTTTCACAAACTATCATAAGACGCAGGTGCAATTAAATCATAAAGAAATAACATTGAAATTAACGTAAACATAACTTATGAGTTGCTTTGTGAAATGGTCGTCAGAACCATAAAGAAATATTTAGTACTGGTTTTCTTTGATTTTTAGAGATACATGTTTTCAACGGGATTTTTTTGAATATGTGGTTTCCACAGCAAGTTCCACAAAAAAGCATTTTTTCCTTCTGCAATGACCGCTTTCCTAACTAAACATATTATAACATCATATAAAAGTTTTGACTTACCACTGGAAATTCAAGTGTTACTAAATAACTAACTTTCCCAAACTAAATAACTGACCCAAACTTCACTTGCACATGAGGCTAAAGGCTAAAGGGAAACAGGAATCCTTGAACACTGTTCAAACCTTGCATAATTATCAACCATGACTTGCAACATTACTAACAAAAAGATGCTTCATAACTAAATAAAAAAGACCTTCCAGGAGATTTCACAGTTTCCTATTATTCTAACAGATATTGACTTTAGTCTATTAGTATTGTTGTTTTATATATGAGAATAACTTCATTAATCAATATGATAACCACATCAACCACAACAGTAAATATACATAAATAATAAATGGCTGTGTACCCTGGATTTTGAAAAGGGATCTTGATCTGTTTAATTTTATAGGAGAGGGGGGTTTCAAAGCCATCTAAGGGACTAAATGTGTTTCAACAACCTTCAAATGTGTTCAGTACAGAGCACTTTTGGGTTGGGGAACGAAGTAGTTGAGAGCCTCAAGTATTAAGTTTTTCAGAATATATTATACTATTAAAGCTGTATAAAAGCCTCAACCAACTTGACTTTTTCTCTTTTTTTCTGACAAAAAGGAGGACAGTTCTTCCCACCCAATAAAATGAAAGTCCACATGTATAAATATTTCTAATTTCAATTCCAACAATATTTCAAAGTTACAGTACTTGATTCTGTATTCGAACACTTCAAAATAAAAACAGCTCTGTATATACATGTACCGGTACACTGAACATCATAAAAAAGAAAGGGAATGGCCAAATGCCGAAAAGACACATGAACAAGTCTTTTAAAATCAATAAAAATTCATACTGTATGTGCTCCAAGTGCTTTTCTGCATTTACCTTCATCAGGTATGAGGAAGGCCAAATATGGAAATCCAAATTAAAATAGTATTTATAAAAATTGTATAGCAAAACTTTTCAGAATTTTTTTAAATAAAATTTTCAAAAATAAAAGATAATAAATTACAGAAAGACGGAAACCAATTCATTATTTAAATTATCAACAAAATTATCAAAACTGTCAAATACACTTAAAAGCTTAAATGTGCACTTTTAACAAGTGGCTTACTGAGATTCTAACAAATATTTACATTATCAACACAATGTTAATTAATTCACACCTTTGATGTTCAAACTGTAAATATTGAATAAGTATATACATATTGTTCAGTTTATTAACTACTACCTGTATGTCCACTATCATATTTATAGTACTAACAATGTATACACTGAAGACAATAAACCTACATGTTACATGTTTACCTCCTATATTTCTTAATTAATATGACACTGAAACAACAACCTTGAGAAACTCAGAAAGTACATGTAACTCACAAATTTTATCGCAACTAGTATCACGAATAGTGCTGCATGGAATATGAGCATTATGTAACACATCTAACAAATCTTATCAAACGCACTGTGAGTAAAAATCTAACTAACAATTCTTACTATAAGTTGTAGTACATGGTTATTTTCGTGCAACGTATTTACCGATTTTTTTTACACGTTTTGTCATGCTAGAGGGTCGTTATATGTCGTGTTTTGTGTGTCTTGATCAAAATGCAACGTGCAAGCCATTTTCTAATTTTTTGTTCTTCCTGATAAAAAATTTTATTTCTCGTACGTCCGTATGCAGGAACCCCCTGTACCACGTACCCTCTTATTAAATGAAATGTGACCAACATCTCACTGACACTTAACACATGTGAACAAAAGGAAATGGACGGGAACATCCCCTTCCCCTAAAAAATTACATTTTAAAATATAAGAAAACCATTTGATTTTTCTTTAAATTGTGCAGCATATAAAATTGAGTTCTCATCTGTTGAGGATTGAACCCACAAGCCCACTGATTTAAAATTCCTTACCAGAAAAAAAAGTCCTGAAGTAAAAGTATGCTACAATAAATCTATACTAACAGATCTCCTTAAGCAATATTGTAATTAACATAAGCTTATTAACCTTGGAAATCTTTTAAATTCAAAGACATGTGGTATATAAATAATAAATGAAATCTTTCAGCTCCTGAAGAAAAGACATTGATTTTTATTCTTTAATTCAGTCAACAGCTTACACACAACAAAGACTAATGCAATGTCATACAAATAGATCACATCATTTAGAAACTGACTAATTCTTATTTTAATAATTGTACTGGTTTACATTTAAATATTTCATTTTCCCAACTATTCCAGAACCGAATCATCAAATACACCGAAATAGGCCAACCTTAAAATATGTTTGTTTGATGTTTTCGACTGTACCTCCTGAGCATAGGGTTGTAAGGTAGGATAGTGATGAAGGTATTCAGCAAAATTAAATATGCAACACAAACCAAAAACATAAATGATCCTGGAAATCAATAGAAAATCTGGATCAAATAAATAAAAATTAAAAATAGAGATAATCAAATTAAAGACAGTCTGGCAGATTCTTAAGGGTCAGTAACAAATAATTTTATTTCATTTTAAACCCAAAAAAAGACTAGATAAATGTCACAGAAGTACTAAAAAATGTCAAAACATATAATGCATTAGTTCTATATCACATCTATTTTCTATACACAATCCCATGTGTTGCGGTATAATTTTGTATCATGGGAAAACGTATTCATATTCAAAAGAAAAAAAAACTGAAATAGGCAGCCAAAACCATCAGGAAGAACATCAGATGACATATCGTAATTTCCAAGCAAGTTCAAATTGATATGCATTTAAGTATTCATTTCACTGAATGTTAAATACAAATGCAAACATCAGTCACCTACCGTTTTCTTCAGTATTAAAATATTTACCCTCTCGGAAATAATCAACTGTTTAAAGCCAAAGACTTGTGTGTTTGTTTGGTTAAGTTAAGATTAATACCCTTTTTGTAAACAAGGCCTATCATCTTAATTGTGTTTGGTGGTCACCTTCATTCAAAATAATCATTATCAATCTTCAGATCAATATTATAGACATTTATTTCAAATTTATGATTATTAAATGGGACGCTGATTAAAAATGTTATCTTTTAAAACAAATTTAAGATTCTTTGTATTTATGGCAATGACCACGTAACCTACACTGTACAAACCGAATAAATTAAAATGACACGGAGAACTATGAATGAAATAAATTATATCTGGTGTTTTTTTACATATACATATTACATATTTATTAAGGGAAATTTAGAGCTTTTCTCAAGAAATGGTATTCCACTCCTGTTGAAGGAATGTGTATAACTCTAGATTTGTAAATTCCTATGTTTTATGTCTTTCTGACATTTACCCCATATCTTTTCATTTTCATAATGTATGTACCATGTTCATTTAGGAGTTACATTTCATTTTTATTTGGGGGTGGGGGGAGGTGAACAGATTTTAGACAAACTGGCAGCCACCTTTTAAATATTTCCAGAGCAATAACCAGCAATTAAATGTAGATATGACTTGAAATGTGAAAAATGGCAATTAGTTAAATAGCAAAAATTTTATTCAAACAATATTTAAAAGAATGAATATAATTTTAATACAAAATATTAATACGACTAATCCATGTTCTTTAAAATCAATATTAAATTATTAATAATAAAATAACAAATAAGGATATTTATTTATCAACTATATTGGTTTCTTCTCGGCCTTCAACAGAGGACCAAGATCCACACTTTAAACCAAGCTGTAAAAGACCCTCCACAAAAAAAATGTAAAACTATTTAAATGAAATAGAAATCATCCAATTATAACTTAACACATAAAATGGGCAACAGTAAAACAGCAAACAAGCACAGCCATTAATGGAAATATCATACAAGTTCCTGACAAGCTTTCCCAATGCCCCTTGGTTATGTAATTTTTGAACTCTACTTTCATATTCAAATTCTTTTCTGTTTTTTTTTTAATTTACATTCAGTCAGCCTGTAGGTATATCTATTACCCTCCATAAAGTATATTATGAATAGTCATTGGCAATTATCATACTGTGCAAGAAATTGGAAAATCATTTCAGAATGTCCTGATGAAGACATCTTACATATAATAAATTGATCAATTTAAATAGACATTTAGTTTATGATTGCAATCTTACTTATATTTTCTTGACATTAATAATTGGAATTTAAAATCCATGATATTGCTCTTAAATTGACTATTTTTATGATAATAAAAAAGCAGATAAAAAATAAATGAAAATGGTTGAGTTAAATTTATATCGCATAAACATGTACATTACCTTTGCAAAACTAATATGATTCTAACAAATTACACATATTATTGCAAATCCCCCCTGTGTTGGTTTATGTTATGAAATTTTAACACTTTGATAATATAATAAATTGTAATGGTATTAAATTGTCAAAACTTTATAAACTTCAATCAATAAATCAAGTTTGATGTCTTTAAAATCCAATAATTGACCAATATCTAGGTCCCACAGTTGCATGAAAGTATTAATGGACAAGAATTATTAATTGGTAAATTGCTGCAATAAGGACATGATAAGTGGGAAGGTACAAATCAAAGATCAAAAACTTCTGGCTGACTCTGGATAAAAGGAGATTTGGTGGAAATGAAAGATTTTCAATGGCCAAAATATACATGCACTTTTCAAATGTTCAAAATGTTGCACGGGCCTTTAATATGCAGGCAGCCTGGAATTTTCTATTATGATTCAAAGCCAGGATTTTCAAAATATAACGCAGCTACACCCCATCCCATACCTCATCACAACATGGTTTTAACATGTTTAAGCTGTGATGTCTATTTCCAGTATCAAGAACAAATGAGAGGACTTCAAGCACCCCCCCCACCCCACCCCTCCCCCACCTGCCTTTCCCACTGCCCTCAGTTTTCTTCTAGTTGGCCCATTTTCCTCAATATTTTATTACTTTTTTCTAAAATGACCAAAAATATCCAATTCAATTAGCTCCCTTGTTTTCAAAAAAGTTCAAGACATTGTGATCTAAGTAGAGTAATGTGATATCCCAGAATTTTTTTACCTGTAATTACTTTCCATGGTGATTAAAAACTGCTTCCTGAATAATTACACTCAATTCCTATCCTGGCACGATTACAATACTAAAGTGCAATATCATCTTTCAAATATAACTCAAGTCTACTGCATAAAATGAACACTTTATAAATCCAACAAGACTATTAAACACTCTAAAAAATCTTGAGCAACTAATATGAACTGTTAAGAGTACACTTTTTCACTATGTATTAAAGCTAGAACAGGGATAAAATACCAATATCTTCTAACTTCGTTTGTTGATATTTACATTTCGGTAAATAAAGACGGTCCTATTTGAATTTACTTATGATATTTACAATGGAATTGACAATTCCTTGTTCGTCAAACAATATTTTAAGTTGTCATATAGATCCTAATACACCTCAGATATTATTGATCTTGTTTCAACCTTTATTGTCCCACTTTAAACATTTAAATAAAAGACATTTTACCTTGTTCTTTTAACTGTAAGATTATAGCATTCATGCAACAATAAATAAGGAGCATTACGTTGGAACATTTCCAGTCGACCAAATATATATATTGGTGTTTCTTCTTTTAAACTCATTATTTTGCGTGTGAATAAAAATAATGCTTAAGACAATAAAAATTTTTAAATATTCTAAAGACTAATTTGGTTTATATATAATATAAAATCTAAACCCTTAGACCGAGAAAAGGTCACAAAAAATACAATAGAATCAATGACTGTTTGTGTATTTGCAGGTATTCAGATCTCATGTTCAACTTTTTTCTGAATTTCAAACAAAAAAAAGTTCCGTAACCAATAACCCCTAAAATTTTGTAATTCTATTGAAAATATACAAGTACTGGTTAAGCAGATTTTTCGTTAATTGAATAAATAATAATAAAAAGAAATTTGATATACTTTCTCTAAGTACTTTGATATTGTTTAGTCAATAATTCAAACAGAGTGTAAAATTACAATTGTTTTCATTCTGGCCACATGCTGACAATTATTAAAAAAATAAGGATTGGCTATGATTAAAAGGAAATAATAATTTATGCAAGATCATGCATGAGACAAAATATAATGTATATTCACAAGTTTTATCTGGGATAATGGAAAAGGTATACCTTATTATTAGTCAGGATATTAAACGAATCACCATCAAAACACAAATTTAATTCATATTAAATTGGATCGGACACAACACTGAATGATTCTTTTTTCCTTACCTTATTTTAGATAAGGGAAAAGGGATTGGGGTGTTTTTACATGTTCCTACCTGAACAAGTCAACTCAAAATAATTTACAATACTTTTTCTGAATATGATTTCTTTTGTTTCTGTGTTTACAAAATTACATACTTCTGAGATGAAATGTCATGAAAAAACATTGTATTGTTTTTTTTTTAAACAAAGTTGTAACATAACATATTAATAATAAAAAGGTAATTTTTCCCCTAAACTTACACATTGAAAGCATCAAGGGACATTAAGTAAATAAAAATTGTTGAGGGCTAGAAACCAGAGGCTCTACAGAGCCTGTAATCGCTCACCTGGCAAACTTGGAATTTTTTTGTTACACTGTCTGCATGTTTGCAATTTCATATGCTTGCAAAGGACTAACTGATTAAAATGAACCAACCAAACACATTGTGTGAAATATAAAGGGATCATTCATGACATGTTAAGTTTCATTTGTTGTTTTCTATGGAAGTACATATGCACCATAATATGATGGCATGAAAAACACAAATTTGGAAAAGGACCATCTGCTTGACATTCCTGCTTATTTTGGTTGAAATCTGTTTAATGGTTTCAGAGAAGAAGATGTAAATG
>JAULBM010278998.1:0-16460 GCA_032357055.1 Geukensia granosissima
ATTGATTCCAGGACTCTCGTTTTTCTACTCTTTTACGTTCCTCTGCTCGTGCACGGACACAATCGATATTTAATCTGCTTTGTTAACATTTTTATCTTTATTGAAGTTAAGTCTAGTAATATTTAATAATTTTGATCAAATAAGTGTGTCATCTGATAAATTATTCAACATGAAATCATTGTAACGTTTCTTTTTTTGACTAGTATATATATTTCAAATGTGCATGTCTCATAGATTTGTTGTATATGGGTTGATTTTTTTTTAAAATACAACAAATAATATGTTTCCATAGCAACCAAACTGCTAATATTTCCCTTTAAAACACAATTTTTTGATAAACGCTCAGCAGATTTTGACATCACAGTAAGGTGAGGAAGGATTTTTCAATCCACAACTGGTATATAAAAATAGGAGATGTGGCATGATTATCCATGAGACAGCCACCCACCTAGTGACAGTAGAATTTTAACTTTACTGGAAAGGATAATTACTCCAGTTTAATTAAATTAAATAAAACACAAGCTTTTCGGCTCATTTTCTCACAAAATGTGCGAATTTGATATCACAGAATGATTGTACAACATTAAAACCTTTCCGGTATGGAACTGGCTAATTCCGAACCCATTTCATGCCTAAAACTGAAATATGGATACCCATATCTTAACAAAAAAAACACATTTAACCGTCATCATGGTCATATCAACAACTTTAACATTCTTATGCACTTTTGTATTATTGTATTATAAATTCTCCTTATTTTTAAAAATGAATCCAAAGATGTCAAAATCCGAAAATAGTTTGTATCTCTCACCTAATTGGTAAGTGGAACCGCTGCTTTTGAGAGAAAAAGATTTCCCTACGGGAAACAACTTCTGACTTATAATCCGTCTGCTTTCTGAATACCGCTTAGGTGATGAATACTGATGTTTGGAATTTCTTTCTTATTGTACGTAATAGATTTCTAAATTTGTGTATATATACTTTATGAACACATACTTCGTGTGCCTTTCACAAGTCAGAAACCTGTAGTCCATTGCAAGTTGTCAGTTTTATTTGTTGCCGTTATATACTTGTTTTACATTGTAAAGTCAGTTAACTGATTATTGTTACAGTTGAATGTCATCACATTTTTGTACATACATTTTGTACATACATTTTGTACATACATTTTTGTACATACATTTTGCAGCTTCCGTTACGAATCTATGTCCATTAAAGTATAATGTAAGTGTTTATTCTTAGACAATAAAATCAAGACCAAATCTCACTTTTCTATACATGTTACTTTCTGCAGAAAGGATATTTCTCGCTTTAATCTCATCAACATCTCAGGACTTTACCCAAAGACTTGTTTGGACTGCATTGGTTTTATTCTCAGGCCTGGTTTGGTTTTATATCTGATGACTTGTTTGGTCCTATATCTAAGGACGGGTTTAGTCCTTGCTTGGTCCTATATCTAATGACGGGTTTAGTCCACTATGTCAGGATTAGTTTTGTCTTTCATCTCGTGATTGGTTTGGTCATATATCTCAGGATAGGTTTAGTCCTTTTTTCAGAACAGGTTTGGTCTTTTATCTCAGGACAGGTTTGGTCCTTTATCTCAGGACAGGTTTGGTCCTATTTGTCAGGAAAGGTTTGGTCCTACAAGTCAAGACAGGCTTAGTCTTAAATCTCAGGAATGGTTTAGTCTTTAATCTCAGGACTGGTTTGGTCCAATTTGTCAAGACTGCACTAACCTTGATTTTTATTGTTAAGTCTTCATCATTCCGAGAAGTACAACTTAATCCTGTATAGAAATTGACGTCAGACTAAAAGGCGCCTTTCTGCACTTGACAATAATAATATAATCAATTGGTATGCGATAAATCACCCACTAAGTCTATATCATCCTATTTTCTTCTTTGTACCTAACGGTGATGTATTCCATTGAGGAAAATCACTCGTTTAGTAAAACTTTGCATAACAGGATTAATCAGAACATTGACCAAATCAAAGTACTGTTGTACTATATGTTCGAGTGAACTGCCGTGTATAAAAATACATTAAACTGCATCGCGGTATCTAGACGTCTGAAATCCTTAATAAACTTAATTTGTATTTAAATGCAATCAATGATTATTGCAAACACAGTTATTCCCTTTCGGTTTTCAGTATTTCAAAATTACATACTTAAGCTGATGGTTGCGTTAATACAATTTAACCGAAATAGAAATGTTGAGATCGATGAATCTTAATCATTCCTTTTGTGAATTATGGTAATCTCTTTTTACAGGTATTTCTAAAAGATGGTTCTAGTAATTTGAATAAGACTTGTTTTGATTTAATCTAAGGAGTGGTTTGGTTTAATTTTTCAGGACTGTTTTTATTGTCATATCTAAGGACTGGTTTGGTCTAATACATGTATCTCAGGACTGTTTTGATCCAATATCTCAGGATAGGTTTGTTCCTTTATGTCAGGACTTTTTTTGGTCGTATATCTCCTGACTGATTTGATCAAAAATCACATGACTGATTTTATCGGATATCTCAAGACTGCACTAATTACAATGTACCTTGTTTTGATTATTGCGTGTTTATTTTTCCGTAAAGCCCAAATCTGTATAAAGTTTGACGTTATTTGTATAAAAGTATGTAACAGCTAAAATGTATTGTATTTACTGAGCGATGGTAAGTACTTGTATTTAAACGGACAGCTTTTTATTCTCATCGCAAAGTTTAATCGTATTGATACAAAAAGAATGTCGCTGCTGTTATTTAAGAACGTTTTATCACATTGCCTTATGCGAAATCTAATGTCCTTGAGTAAACATTGATGAACTATGCAACTTACATGTAAAGTATCCAAGTGTACAATTGGTACTAAACGTACTCATATCAGTTTCAACACTGTGTTCAACAGATCGTCATTTATCCATAATTTAATAATGTATTTATTACAGTGTAAAAGTTATTATATGTTTATATAAATTAAAATTGAAAGATATGGATAAATTTCAAGGAAACCGCATCAAATCTCAACAAGAAGACGCAGAGAGTAACAATTGTTAGCGTAAGGCTTTTATTTCATCGAAGATCTCCTAGAACTGCTTGAGTAAGACTTTCATTTCCTTGAAGATCTCCTAGACATCTGGAAAGCTTCTAGAGATTTGGCAAATACTATACCACACCGTAGTTGGCCAAGATAAAAAAAATAGGCTACTCGGTTCTCCGCCAGTGTATAACTCCTTCTTAAGGGTGGCCGTCGGTTGAGCGAGAATAAATTCTCAACAAACGTCATTCGGACAGTCAGTCCCCTATTGAGAGAATGCCACGCTTTTAGCAGGATAAGTATCTCTTTGCAACGGCTGAAAATGAGTGATTGTTTTTTGCCAGATGCTAAAATTACCGCTCATAACCAAACAGTCCCAATTTGGGTTCTTGTCGCCCTACCCAGTTATGATTTTTTTTTTTTGAAAAATTGTTCCAGTCCTGAAAATCATTAAAAATTTTGTCGCTAGACGTTAAGCAACAGTCAACCAACCAATCAATGGTCGAAGTGAGACGTACTGGTTTTTCCCAAATTTTTCTTTTTCGTCTGACTTTCTAACTATAATAATAACTTAAAATTTAATAATCGTGTTGCGATTTGGCTCGATATCTACATGAACAAAAGGGCATTGAAACTTAAAGTAGACAAATGGCTGTTAAAAAATTATACACAAAATCCAATTCTGGTCTTCAGTGTAATAAAAAAGACCAGCAAGTTTTCGAAGCGTTTGTTGACAATACTCAATAGTTTACAAACCTGCAGAACTAGGAAAATATGAAAAATGACATCAATCAAACTAGTGAACCGTATGTCTTTTGAAGGGAACATTGCATTCGAGGATGGACTTGTTAATCTTCTGTCTGCTTCAAATTTCTGGCATCGCCAAGGTTTTGTCTCTGTTCCCGATGAAATCACAACTGCTTTTCAAAATAATGGCTAGAGATTTTCGACAATAACTTACCTTCATGAATTCTTGAAAAAAAAATATTTGGACGAAACCAACCTTTGCTTATACGTTTTACGTAGCACGAGTTGGAAAACACGATACACATTACACTCAACCAACATGCACACGATCCGCATGTAAGGCCTACACGATTCGCACGTTACACGCACACAATTTACAATTTTTTTGGGACCTTTTACGTTCCAGTGGGTGCTTTCTGTGTTTTATCTGACGGGTCAAATATAGATGTGACTCATCTGTCCTTGTCAAAACCGATCTTTATCTAAGTCTTTTCCGTAAAAGCCTTGATCTACACTCATGCTAACTCCTTCTTATCCATAGCCTCATTAGTTGCAAAAATAAATATACAAAATATGGATAAATAGTATGAAAGTATTGTAAAACACCTTATTAATAAATTGATTCAGACAACTGCTATTACCAAACTTATTATAACAATATTACGTGATAGACATAATTATTATTATAATAAGAAGAAAAATGTTCAGTGTTTAAAAATGGTCTTTAAATTACTACTCAGGCTAAATGAAATTTTCAAGAGCATTCTTAAGCAGAGTATATTGAGATAATTCCAAGTCCTCTTCAATTTTTACCGAGCCTCGAAACATTCAAAGAGACAGTAAAACTTGCTGGTTCGTGGAAACATGTATAAACCAAACAATGCACACGATGGTTGTTGGACCTGTGAGGATAAAAGTAACTTTTAAAGTTTTTTTTTTTTTTACATATTCAATACATCCAATAAAACGTGAAACAAAGCTTATTCTCATCGTATTAAGAGATGAAAAAAGACTACCCTTGAGGAATCCACAGCTAAATATACGTATATCAGGTATTAGAGAGTCCTGAATATCAATTTTGTAGAAAAACAGTCTAATAAAATCTATATGGTAATTAATGTATGGTTATCAATATGTCCCATTCCTAGCTGCAAAATTTTTATAATGAATTTATTAGTGATCAGCCGCGCCCTCTTAAAAATAATTATGCTAGCGTAACATGATAATAAATTCCTCTGGAAATAAGTTTAACGGATTTGTGGACACGACACAATGCAGTTCTGTCGTAGAAGTCATATTATACAAAATGAATAAGGTTAACTCTGCTTGAACGAAACACAGTCAGTAACAGAAATATCTTTGTACAGACATGCCTAAAATCTTAATAACTAATCATCAAACATTCTTGTACATTATATAAGCATTTCGACACAAAAAGGTATCTAATTATGAGATATGTCTGCACATAGGTATTAATATTTCATGCACTCTTTAAAGCGAAAGACTGCATTTCAAAGTTTGTCGCTAACTGAACTGGCATTTGTGTCGTGTCCTGCACGTTATTAACGACATGTAACCTTTCTATCTTACGAACAGTTTATCTGCATGTAAACATTGTTGCAGTAATCAAAACCATACGAAAACGCGTTTTTTATGTAATTTACTTTTATTACATTTGTATGAGTAAAATCATAAACATATATAAGGATTTTAAAACTATGACCGATCTTGCCTAACCGTCCCCTTTAGACTATGAATAACGATTGCCTTTGGTAGAGTAATCCTTTGGTATCTTTGAATTCCTTTTTACAACTGTGTATTTTTCCAAAGCACCAACGTCAAGAGTTTATCAACTGGAGGCATTCTTGCTTACGATAAAGTTGAAGTTGTTTTTATTTCCTACATTGTTTCTTTACAATGGTCCGATATGTCATCTGAATTACATCTGTGGCCTTTGTTTTCTCATTTGCAATATTTTCAATAAAGCATTTATTATAGGTTTTTTTCGCATTAAGGGAAAAATAAAGAACCATTAAGCTAATCGACAGCCAGAAATACGTTTATCAGGCTTTAGGTAGTCCTGCACATCTTTTCTTATTTTTCAGACAACAAGATGTTATGCAACATATATTTAAAGAAAGTGTGTTATGTTTGGTTATCAATGGCTCTTTTCAGGAATATAAAACTAATCTTACGAACAGTTCATCTTCATACGTATCTAAACAAATTTTACCTTGCAGCCGCCAAAACAATATGAATTAAACTTTGAATACTTTTATGAATACTTTATTTCAAATTTAAGCATTCCTTATATTGTAACAAAGCAGCTAATAACAGAATCATAATGAAAAATGTTATTTCTACGTTATCTATGCGTTAAACATACAAGAAAAATAATTATTACCACCGCCGGTATTGATTTTTCTTCATTGAAACACTATCTGAAAAACATCTTTAACATTTCTTCAGCTTGTCGATTTAAAAGTTTTAATCTTGTGGGTAATCAAACCCTACCAATCATTGTTAAACAAAAATAAATAAGATAAATTGCCCCTATTTGCCGTTGCTTATACATACGTTTATTTTGATTCTTTGCATCAGAATTATTGTTGATATATTTAGTCGGAATTTCGTGCAGGCATACAGTTATAAAAATAGAAATACGTAGTTTGTAATGACCAGGCTCAATATCATACATAACACTGATTATCTTTAAACCACCTTTATTTGAGAACTCAAATCGTCTATAAAATATGAAAACGTCCTTGGTGTTATAACTAGATCGAGATTCAAAAAACTTGCTCGTTGAACTGATACATAATGTGAACATACAGTTTGAATTAGAGAAACATAACTTTAAGAATGAAATATGCAATAATAAGCAAATATATTTAAAGTATTCTGTTGAAAATGCATGAAGTTCTATGAGTATTTTTGTTTGCAAAAAGAGTTTCCCTCGACAATGCATTGGTTTCATCTCGATCTTTGTATTCATATATAAATTAAAATGAGGACTTATAAAACATTAGGTATAAATATTAAGGAATACAATCGTTAATTTAGATAAATTATTTGCTGTTCTGGCACATTTTTCCATTTTTCGACTGTGGCGTTTAACATTTGTTCAGTTTATGTGAATATGACGAAGAAACGTCTATGTAAAAAAAATGTCGCTGATTAAGATTGATGTCGTTGGATAGTGCTATAGTAGGATGCCCAAGGTATAAAAAGTCCCTTATACATCGAGTTTATGTTAATGGCATCACAAACGTAAAAATTTGATTTAAAAGGCTAGATAAGTAATATTTTTTTACAATATCAATTGTCGTCGAATACTTCCGTGGTCTTCAATCATCTTTTTTTCAATGAGTTCCTAAAACAAAATATAAGACATACCAAATTAAACATGAACCATCAAAATTATTTTTCCTTTGAATAATAATAAGCGTGTTTATATAAATTAAGTAGATATCAAATAGAATATTTACACCAAATTTCCAAATGAAATATGAAATTAGGTAACAGTATTTCATCTTCGAAATGTAAGTCAAACTGACCCCGAATTAACCCTAACTTTATCCAAAAACAACACAGCTGTGTTCTTAAATGAAAAAAAGTTTGCTAAAAGACCATGATTTTATTCACTTGTGTTCTTTGGTCCGACGAGAGTTGGTTCCTCTTGCGTCTTGTGGACGATCGTGTTCGGTTCTGGTGGCACAGAAACACAGCATATCGCGATGAAAACGTCATGGGCACAAAAGCCTTTGGTGTGGGTTGGTGTCACTGAATGGGAGTGGTTTTCTATCAATTATAAGTTACTTTGAACGTTCTTCAAGGTAATCTCAATTGGTTGGTTACGTAAAAACGTGCTTGACGCTTTATCGGCATTCTGAAATTGCCAAATTATTCCCTTTTTTGTTTTAAGAATTAAGCAATCATACGACTTGCTAATTCACCCAAATTTCGACCAACAGTTTCGCCTGCCCACTAATACATAAAAGTGTCTTGGTATAAATCTAATTCTATTTCTATTTTTGCATAGGTGTAAAATAAAATTATTATTAGAAAAAATGTAGAGTGGCGCTTAACTTTTGTCGGATTGTATATATATGTCTGAAATTAACCTAACAGTGTTAGGGATGAATTCTGAATAACTGCAAATTTTTATCCTTCCTTGAGTGTTATTCGAACTCACGGTGCTGTGACATCTCTGGCTTCCATTACCTGCGATGTGTCCAGCGCCCTAGACCACTCGGAATCTTAAGCTATATAAAGAATATAGCTTCAGTGACCGGATGATGCCTTTCCACGTAGGCGTATTTAGGGATAGAGCACAGCACATGATGTATAGTTGCATGTGGATGGTATTTTTTCATTTTTGCAGGCAAATTAAATTTGTGACAACTCTACAATATACCTCCCCCGTTTGTTCTCTGATGCATCAGATAATACACTGTTAACATGAAATCAAATGAACGTCTGAATTTAACCTTAAAAAATAAAGACTATTGTACAAATCTATTTGTTGTGGCTGTATCGAGTAGAAATACGCAATTCTTTACAATATATACGAAAAGCTGGGATAATTTGACGTAGTTGTCAAGAACCCTGAGTATTATAAAAGTAATATTTTGCCAATGCTTAATAACAACATTTGCTATGAAAAAGCGGAATGTTATAATCATACTCGAATACTTCACAAACTTTCTGTTTTGATTAATCTTCAATGATTACGACAAGTAAAAACTAGAAATAATGACAGAGACGTAATAGCTTTTGTCTCAACGTACAATCCTAGAAACAATGAAGATTTTCAGATTATCTACCAAAATTTGCCAATGTTAAATCAGGATGAAAAAATAAAAACATTTCTAAAGAATATAACAGTGTTAAAGCAAACGTCAACCGAAATCACTAAAGAAACTCCTGACATCAGCTTAATTTGAAGCAAATAAAGAAGAACCAGCAGTAAAAACAATGTCTTTGGTCAAAATGTGAAATCTGCGGAAACATGATGGAAACCAGACCTTCCACGCTTAAATCAGGACATATATTCAGAATTAAAAGTAGCTTTATTTGTGCCTCAGGAAACTTACTCTACATCGTAACGTGTAATGGTCGCGGCAAGAATTATATACGTCAAACTTGGAAATTCCTTCGGACTAGATTTACCGTTCATAGACAACAAATAAGGGATCCGAGTACAAGACCATTTCCTTTAAGTTAACACTTGGACAGATGTGCAAATCGAAATTATAACATTTTCCAATTTTATAAATTTCCAGAGGGAACTACTGAACCCGAACGTATAAATAAAGAAACATTTGTCATAAAAAATATAGACAGAAACTAAATTGGTAATTTATCATACTAAAATTCCGTTTGTTAATTCTAAATGATGATATGGAAACAGAGAAAACGTCCCATATACAGCGTTATATATTTTAAGTAACGTCGCTTTCACTTTCATTTCAATTATTGACTATGATAACGTAAGGTAACTAAGAGACGCTTAGCGACGTCGTCAGTGCAACTCCTTGAATATCTGCAACACAGATGTGTATATGATCTACTCCATAATATTTTTATAAAAATAGGAGATGTGGCATGATTGTCAATGAGATAGCCACCGACCAAATGACGGTAGAACTAAATTTCTACAGTTCCGATTATGGCCTTTAAGAATGAACCAGAGTCCATACCATAAAGGCAGCTGTAAAAGGCCACGAAATATACTGTTTAACGACAAACAAATCAGACTTAAGAAAGAAAAAAATGTGTGCCTCTTTTTACAGTGTCTTCATACATTTATTAATACATGTTTAAATGAATACAAACTGAATCAATAATCAGTAAAATTATTTTGATTTCAAGTTTCTGGTTAAGTTTATTTTAATTTTAAGACGTTAAAATTAACTACTGATTCTATCAGTGTTATTAAAAAATATTTCTTTTTTCAATGATAACTATGTCATTCAAACATAAAATTTGATCTTCAACACAGTCATTTGTACCTAATTTGTATTTTCTATCTGGGACATTTAATTTTGTATATCATCCTCTCTCATTTCCAAGCTATGAGAAATCATTCTTATTGATGAAAGGCATTTTTCGATATCAAAATTTTAATTTCATCAAAATATTTTCCCTTACAAATTTTTCTTGAACAACGCAAACATGTTGGTTTGCAATATTTTCATGGAAGACAGTCCTATACAATATTATCTAGCAAAAAAAATAATAACTGACATCCAACAATATTTACCTGAATTGTTCAAATATTTTTTTTGTTTATATGCATGGGACTTTGATGTTTTTCAGTATTTCATTCTTTTGTAGCTATTAATAATACGTCACATTACCGCATGTGAACCATTATGTCTACCGAAAATAAGTTCCAACAGTCGCTGTGGAGTGATTGAGCTAAACTAAACTGCAATGTTTATCTAGTTTAGTTTTATTTTAAATTATATTCAACAGTGTTCTTTAAAACAATAAAAAAAAATATCTTACATGCTTGCTTTGTCACAATGTGAGTGTATTCTCACATACTTGATGTCAAAGCTTCGAATATTTTTTTTATATATTGTTAGTTGATAGGTGACTAATTACTTAATCAATGTCACTGTTTTAACACAAAATTTGCCATCTAGCAATGAAGACAATGTATTTTTCGCATACTTTATTTTCCTGATTTTCTCGTACTGAATTGTTGAGCAACCGAGTAAATCGGAATTGTCCCATTTGATATATTTTGTTATCGTATGTAATCTGGACATTATTGGACTAATGAGTGAATTAAGCAAAAAAAAATAAAACTTTTGGACACAAAGACAGAGCAAGTGTTATCTAAACAGATATTTTTCTATTCTCTTAACGTTGTCTGCATTTTCCAAGCACATGCATATTGTGCTCATTTTGCTAGATATGTTTTGCAACTATTAGTTTCAGGACAAAAACATGAATATTTATTTATGATGTCGATAGTCGACTCTGCATATGAATATGTTTATTATATTGTATAGATTTGTCTTTACTATACAAATGAAAGAGAAAAAGCATGCAAGCTGCAATTCCAGTATGACAAAAAATAGAAATTTGTTCCTCTCTTACATTTTTATCATAATTATATTTTTTCAACATTTACCAGAATAAAAAATGATGTATCATTCAAGTATTACTGCTAATGCTTATCTTTAACATTATATCATTGAATTCTTTAAGTTGAAAGGACTGGACTCCTGATAAAGGTTTTTGTTGGATAGTTAATAACCGAATCGGTCAGTTGGAGACAAGGGACAATCGAGAAATTGTATTTGTCGATATAAGCAATAGTTTTGCATCAGGTTTGTTCATCTGAAGTGAAGACTTAAGTTAATTTAATTCTCTATTATTTTTACTTCAACATTTAATCAGTTATTTTTTCCTTTATCACAAAAATCGTGCTGCCCTATTAAAGCTTTGTTAAAAAGACTTATTTGTAAGAACATATATTTGTTTCAAGGCTGTTGATTTTTTTATTTTAAATGGTCGGATACACACAACGAATGTATATTTCGGCAAAGTAAGAAAGAAAATTACTTTAACAATTCATGCGTGTAAGATAATCATAAAACTAAGAAATACTTAGACAACGAAGATATATTTATTTCCTTCACAGCATAATATAAATGTACTTTATGTTTTGCTTTATCAACAGTGAGTCATCATACGACCAAGAAGTCCGTGGAATCAAATTCTACTTTATTAAGCCATGTTTTGCCCATATATTGTTTTCTTTTTAGGGAGACAGGTAATTTTTTAAAACTCTAAATAGTATTTCAACAGTGCGATGCCTTTTTAAACTATACACTGTGTCCTTACACGTATTATTTTCGTAAACAAAATGATTTTTTTCTCTAGTTTGTATCCTGGAAAAGTTCAGGTTCCTTCTCCAGTTTTTTTTATTTGAGAAAGTTATCAGAATTTCAGTTTATACGGAATATAATAAGAGTTTTTTGAAATCTAAATTGAGGTATGTTCCTCTAGGCCAACAACTTTTCTGGATGTGAAACGATGTGTATATGCTGGAATACATCCTGCAACTGTACACCGTATCGTTGCGAAAAGTTACAGTACCATAGATTTTAGTAAAATAAAAATATCGCATAACCCTATTGTCAGTTTTATTTAAATGTCTTACCGAATCCACTAATTCTCCTTTTCATTTTAGGAAATATAACATTTATAAGAAAAAAGCTTTAAGTCTATGATGAAAGTTAATTCATAAATTGTATCATAGCATACTTAATTTTTTAATATTTATTTAATATTAGTAATTTTCTATTTTTAAAATTATATTTCACAGGTAGAATATAATAGATTAGAATACAATTGTTTATCAAATTCAATTATGGGCCATCGCTGGCATAAACTAACAATAATATATGATCTACATAATAATATTGTATAATGATAAACAATTAAATAATCGTATTAAAGAATGAAGAATCTGTGTTCCGTTTCACAAAATCATAAAACATGAATCAATGAATACGCACCAAAGCACAAATCAGTAAAATTATTCCGATTTCAAGTTACTGTTTGTAAGTTTAATCAATGACGTTACAAAAAAGTACACATTGGATCAATGTTATTAAAAAAGATATTTCTTTTCACCATAATAACGCAGTCATTCAAAAAAAATTCATCTTCAACACAGTCATATGCACCTAATTTGCATTTGCTATCTGTGACATTTAACTTTGTATATCATCTTCTCTCTTTTCTAAGCTGTGAGAGCTCATTCTTAATGATGAAAAGCATTTCTTATATCAAAATTTAAATTACATCAAAATATTTTCCTTACAAACTTGTTATTGGACAAAGCAAAAGTACGCATTTTCCTACATGTTGGTTTGCAATATTTTCATGAAAGAAAGTCCTATACTACATCATCTAGGAAAAAATTAATAACTGACATCAGACAATATTTACCTGAATTGTTCAAAGCTATTTTGATATGCATGTGAATTTGATGTTTTTTCAGTATGTTACTCTTTTGTAGCTATTAATAATACGTCACATCACCGCATGTGAACCATTATGTATACCAAAAATAAGTTCCAACAGTCGCTGTGGAGTGATTGAGCTAAACTAAACTGCAAATTTTATCTAGTTTAGTTTTATTTTCAATTATATTCAACAGTGTTCTTTAAAATAATAAAAAAACAATATCTTATATGCTTGCTTTGTCACAACGTGAGTGTATTCTAACATACTTGATGTCAAAGCTTCGAATATTTTTTTCTATACTACTAGTTGATTGGTGACTAATTACTTAATCAATTTCACTGTTTTAACCCAAAATTTGCCATTTAGCAATGAAGACAATGTATTTTTCGTATACTTTTTTTTCTTGATTTTCCCGTACTCATTTGTTCCGCAACCGAGTAAATCGGAATTGTCCCATTTGATATATTTTGTTATTGTATGTTATCTGGACATTATTGGACTAATGAGTGAATTAAGAAAAAAAAAAACTTTTGGACACAAAGACAGAGCAAGCGTTATCTAAACAGATATTTTTCTATTCTCTTAACGTTGTCTGCATTTTCCAAGCCCATGCATATTTTGCTCATTTTGCTGGAAATGTTTTGCAACTACTAGATTCAGGACAAAAAACATGAATATTTATTTCTGATGTCGAAAGTCGACTCTGCATATGAATATGTTTATGATAATGTATATAGTTTATATAAGTTTACCAGAATTAAAATTAATGTTTCGTTCAAGTAATACTGCTTTTGCTTGTTTTTAACATTATATCATTGACACACCTTTACATTTTAGGACTACAAAAGATGTAAAAATATACTAAATTCATGATAGTATCTTTTAAAGCTTAATGTTGGAAAGTTATTAACCGAATGGGTCATATTATTTTTACTTCAACATTTAATCACTTATTTTTTCCTTTATCTCCAAAATCGTGCTGCCCTATTAAAGCTTTGTTGAAAAGGCTTATTTGTAAGAACATATATTTGTTTCGAGGCTGTTGATTTATTTCATTTTAAATGGTTGGATACACACAACGAATGTATTTTTCGGCAAAGTAAGAAAAAAAATACTTTTACAATTCAAGCGTGTAGTATAATGATTAAACTAAGAAATACTTAGACAAATAAGATATATTTATTTCATGCACAGCATAATATCAATATATTTTATTTTTTGCTTTAGCAACAGTGAGTCATATGAAAAGGAAGTCCGTGGAAGCAGGTTCTACTTTATTTAGCCATGTTTTTTGCCATATATTGCTTTCTTTTTAGGGAGACGGGTAACGTTCTTAAACTCTGCATAGTATTTCAAAAGTTCGATGCCTTTTCAAACTATATTGTTTCCTTATACGTACTATTTTCGTAAAAAACAATTTCCTTCTCCAGTTTTTTTAACTTGGAAAAGTTCTGGTTCCTTCTCTAGTTTTTTATCCTCGGGAAAGTTAGCAAAAATTCAGTTTTAACAGAGATAATAAGAGTTATTTTAAGTCTTACTTCTGGTTTGTTCCTCTAGGCCAACAGCTTTTCTGAATGTAAACCGAGATGTTTATGCTGGAATGTAGCCTGCAACTGTACATCGTGCCGTTGCGAAAAGTTACAAAACCATGGTGTTTAGTGAAGTAAATATATCGCATCAGCCGATTTTCAGTTTTATTCAAATGTCTTTCCGAATCCACTAGTTCTCCCTTTCAGTTTGTGTAATATATCATTTATAAGAAAAAAAGCTTTAAGTCTATGATGAATGGTAACTCGTAGAAAAGTATTATAGCATATTTAATTTTTTTTCATATTTATTTAATATAAGTAATATTGAATTTTGCAAAATTATATTTTACAAGTATAAGAATATTATAGATTAAAAATACAATTGTTTTTACAATTGTTTATGAAATCCAATTATGGGCCATCTCTGGCATAAACTAACAATAATATACAATCTCATAATAATATTGTATAATGATAAACGAATAAAAATCGCATTAAAGAAAGAAAAATGTGTTCCTTTTCACAAAATCATAAAACATGAATAAATGAGTACACACTAAATCACAAATCAGTACCATTATTCTGATTTCAAGTTACTGTTTCTAAGTTTAAGCAATGAATGAATATACTCAGAAAAAACATTTATGACATATTCATTTTCGGAAATCATTAACAATATAAATTTATTTTTTATTTGAAGACGTTAATAATAAGTACTGATTACAGCAATGTAATTAAAAAAATATATCTTATCACAATTATAACGCTGTCATTCAAAAATGAAATTTGATCTTCAACTCAGTCATATGTACCTAATTTGTATTTTCTATCTGGGACATTTAATTTTGTATATCATCCTCTCTCTTTTTCAGGCTCATTTTTAATGATGCAGAGCAATTTTTGATATCAAAATTTTAATTACATCAAAATATTTTCCTTTACAAGCTTCATCATGAACAAAGGCAAAGTGCGAATTTTTCCTACATGTTGGTTTGCAATATTTTCATGAACGATAGTCATATACAATATTATCTACCAAAAAAAAAATAACTAACGTCCAACAATAAATACCTGAATTGTTCGAAGCTATTTTTGTTTATATGCATAAGAATTCGATGTTTTCCAGTATTTTATTTTAGTAGCTATTAATAATACCTCACATTACCGCTTGTGAACCATTATGTCTACCGAGTTTAAGTTCCAACAGTCGCAGTGGAGTGAATGGCTAAACTAAGCAGCAGTTTTTTTCTAGTTTAGTTTTATTTTAAATTACATACAACAATGTTCTTTGAAATAATAATAAAAAAACAATTTCTTTCCCACTGTGATTGTATTCTCACATACTTGATGTCAAAGCTTCAACTCTTTTTTTCAATATAATTAGTTGATAGATGACTAATAAGTTAATCAATTTCATTGATTTATGCACAAAATTTGCCATCTAACAATGAAAACATGTAATTTTCTTACATCTTTTTTCATGATTTTTCTGTACTCACTTGTGCCGCAACCGGGAAAATCGGAATTGTCTTATTTTATATATATTTTGTTATCTTATGGACATTTTTGGACAAATGAGTGAATAAAGAAAAAAAAACACTTTTAGACTCAAAGATTGACTAACTTTATCTAAGCACACATTTTTCATTTCTCTTAATGATGTCAGCGTTTTTCAATGCTCATGCATATTGGGCTCATTTTGTTAGATATTTTTTTGCAACTACTAGTTTCAGTACATAAAACATGGATTATTTATTTTGTCGATTGTTGACTCTGCATATGAATATGTTTATTATAATGTATAGATTTGTTTTTACTAGACAATTGAAAGAGAAAAAACAAGGAAGCTGCAATTCCAGTCTGAAATAAATAGAAATCTGTTCCTTTCTCACATTTTTATCACAATTAAATTTTTTTTCAACGTTTACCGGAAATAAATTCAAGTAATACTGCTAATGTTTGCTTTTAACATTATGTCATTGACACGCCTTTTAATTTTCGGACTGAAGATAATGAAACATATACAAAACTCATGATAGTATCTTTCAAAGGTTAATCTCTTGATGTCCTTCTTCTAACCTGATTTGAGCTACATGGCGGGTGTCCTGCAGGAAGCAGAGACTGCTTACTCTTCCGGAGCACCTGAGTCTACCCCCAGTTTT
>JAULBM010279109.1:0-16460 GCA_032357055.1 Geukensia granosissima
AATGGGGTGTTGGTTTTGGGAAAATTCGTTTAATTTTTTCTTTATTTTTTTTTTTTTTTTTTTTTTTTTTTTTTGAAAATCTTCAAATTAACATAGAAATGAACAGAAACCCGATTTATTGGTAAGCCTTCTATAGTGTGTAAGGAATTGGAAGATACCAAAGAGGCAGACAGATATCTTTAAGTCAGAAAACGGACAAGACGAGGATCTTCAAGGGCTAATAAAGGCGTTTGCGCATAATCCATTGTGAATTTGACCTGAAGCAGAAAAATATGTAATATTTTTATATAGAACAAAGTCTAAACTGTTCAAAGAAGTAATTAATATGTATTTTAATTACAGAACCAGATTAAGATAATTTAGTCTAATGTGTTCTTACTTAATTTACACATATTTCTTGAAAAGATCTAGATCGATCTTCGAAACTCTACTGAAAGTTGAACAGGGGTTTTTTTTTTACCGTGCAACGTTTTTGCCGTTTTTGTATTTCCCCTGTTGCCGTTGACGTGTTTCGTGTAAATTGATCAAAATGCAACATAGAAGCCAAATTTTGATTTTTCGTTCCGCGTGAAAGAAAATTTTATTTATCGTATGTCCGGGCGCGCGGTACCCCCGTACCACCCTCTCTGATGTACGAGCAATCTTATGTAGTCTTCCTATGAAATATTGCCAGCTAAGACTATTGTTCTCCATGATAAAATTCATGGACCGAATAAAGTGCATTGATGATCGTGAAATATTATTCTCTTCGTTTTTCTCAGAAATATAAAAAGGAGTACACTTTTACAAGAACCTTGTTGGCTTATCCTTGGAAAATGGCGGTTGGTTCTCGCATTTCTAACAAGGTGTTAAACGTACAATTAATGCCAGTATTTTTCTCTCCAACTATATGTTTGAACTTGTACTGTTAATAAATTCTGTAACTCCAGCTTTAGTTTGTATCTTTTTATTAGTTTCGTTTACCATTGTCTTGTCCGTCTCCTTAATAAACTATATTTGTCTGTCCCCTTGGTATCTTTGAATTCTATGTACTAAACCTACACTGCCAATACCATATTCATAATCTGACTAAATGTAAGCTACCACTGCTTTTATATCTTATTTTATAATGAAAACCGATATTAAATAATATTTCCCTAACGTTAACAGAAGAATAATGTTAATATCAATTATAAATCCCTACGGAGTTCATTTACTGCAAATATATAAATATTTATAAATCAAGCTCAGTTGCGCACTCTAGGGTCCTCTTACACGAAATATTGCAATAAATTTTATTTTATACTATCGACGTGAACCAAGCACTGATAAAATAATCTCATCATACGTTTTTGGCACATAATATTCTAAATATTCGTTCAATGTATAGGAATTGCGGTGAACTTTGGCGTTTTCTGTATACAAACAACGGAGTATCACGGATATTGAGAAAACAACATAAAGTCTCTGGTTTCCATAGGCTAAAAAACAGTTGAAATAATATGACAGGAGGCTAAGTGTATCCTCTTTTGATGGTTTGTTAATACAAATAGTTACAATTTGACTCCTTCAAGTTTAAGTATATTCTGTTTATCTAAACAGTCAAAAATGATCCATTCGATTTTTTAATTCCCATTTCGATATTTTTTAATTTAAGTGCTTCTTTTGCTATGTTTGGACCTTGAATTTCCTATATTTTGGTTGTAATACTACTGATGAGAGGTTACTCCTTTATTGGTACACATAGCATACCTATATCTCCATATGCACTCAACACTGATAATTTTGTATTTTGAAACCCAATGAGTTGATACTTCTGCTGGTGGATCCCCGAGGGTACCAGTCCGTAATTGTCAGACAAACATACCAGACATTTATCAAACAATCTGTGACAGAAATAATAATTTTGTATTTACAAAGAAGCAGGATTTCAAAACTACTTTCGGAGAGTCACTCGCCTTTTTCCGAAGAAAAAACGCTGGAAAGGACCAATTGATGATTCTATTGGAAATTCCCCAAACTTTTATAACCAACTTCCAACAAGAGTAAATATGTTAAATTAAAATGTTCAATTTGGGGAATCAAACGTTAATAGAACGAAAAGTAACTGTATAATTTTGATCTGACTCGAACATGGAATCCAACGATCCTTCTGACGAGCTAGATATAAATCCTCGCCACAACGTTGTTTTTGTAAATACAAAATACAATGTGACAGACAAAAACTATCAACATATGTGCGAAATTCCACGACTTTGCACTCGGTCCGCTGTCCTAACTCGGAAAAAACGAAATTCACACACTTGTGGATCATTTCCCAGATCTTCTATATGCCTACAGGGTTGATACAAGGGCTGATATGAATTTTTATGTTGTATCATCGGCATTCACACGCTATCTTGTGCCATTGTGACGTTATATTTATTGTAGTTTTTGGCGACACTGCAAGTTGGCTCCCAACTACAGTTCACACTACTAAAATGTATTTTTTTCTTAAATGAATGTGTAAAAGTTCTGTTAATGGGGTTTATCTATTATTCAATGTCAAAAATGACCAGAAGAACTCGAACTTCAAAAAAGATTAAAATGAAAAACAATATCAATTATGTAATAAATATATATATGTAAAATGTTTATAACATTTTGAAGGTGTTAGAGCTAAATCTAAAAACGGCATGTGAAATTGTGGTAATTGGTTTTTATTGAATATTTCTGGCATTTATTTGACTAACTTAGTTACATGCATACTTAATTTTAACATTTGGAAATGGACGGTCCTCTGTGTAATGTTTCCGGTTATGAAATGATCTCAGATGGGACTATTTTCAATTAAGTGTATTGTTATCACACCCCCTATATGCCAAAACCACAATAAAAGCTTTAAATATTTTAGGGCCGTATGGAGATTAAGTCTGGTAATGGATATTGGTTTATTGTCTGATTAGTACAACTTTTTTACTGTATTTAGTTGCTTTATTTTGTTTGGAAATGCCAAACGTTAACTGGCATATAGAGTTCCGATAGATATTTATTCAATGGATTTAGAAATCATTATTATTTCATTCCTGATCCTTTTCAACCCTTCTTTGATACGGGAATATAGAAGTTTGATATAATAATTTTATTTCACATATAAACCGTCAGCTGAATAATTTTGTGTTTGCAATGATTGTAAAATTACAAAGAGAGAAACAAGAGTTTGAAACGGTTCTTATATATGAAATTCTAACTGGAAAAATCAAGGACACAGGTTGCTATAGTGGACCGCAAGATGGACTGAATTCATCCATTTTTTCGAAAGAAATTAAAAATTATCCATATCGTTTCCAGTCGCATAGTTTACAAGGTCATTTCCTGGAATATTTTCCTTAAAAGCTGATGTATTCCGAAAAAACCAAAATGAGTTCACTGAAGGCGATTACGAAGAAAATTGTGTGTAACAATCATTTTATGTGGTACTTTATTAAAATGACCAATAATCCATTGCAGGCAAAAGTTCAGATATGTGTTCAATTTTTCAAAGTTGGCGAAATCGACACACTGAAGGAACAGTTTACAGCTGATGTGGTTGTCAAGGCAAAATGGCGAGAACCTACGTTAGATGGACAAAACAAATCGGTATGTTCGATGTCCAGTCACTTTTATTGACATGAAGCAATGATAATAACCATGTAATGAAAATCTCAGTGTTGCATGGATTAAGGCTTTTTGATATTCCATTTCTAAATACGTAGAGTTTAAGATGGTTTGAAAAGATTTTAATTATATTTCATATCTGCATTTTCTTTGGTTCATGTATTAATATTCAAGATAAATTTGGGATTATGACCACCACTTAATTTTTGGTTTTCGTATGTGAATGTTCTCTGCTTCAAAACTCATGACGAAAAAAATAGAATTCTTTTATTTTACTCTTAATTGGTTTATATAGGATTTTTGTTACAAAATTTTTATACCATAAAATGGGTAAAAACTGAGCAATTCTGGAGACTTCTAGAATATTTTCAATGAATAGACAATAAGTACGCACCATCTCTGCTACGGCTTCATTAAGTTAAATTACCTACTGCTATTCAACGTAGTATTAAATTGTTTAAATGATCCCATTTTAGCCTGGATATCAGCAAACCTGATGTTACATTCCATCATAATGTAAACAAATGATTTGTTGTGTATTTCAGGCAGAAAACGTTGATTTTTCAAAAATTTGGAACCCGAAGTTATACATTGAAAATTCATATGGCGATCCTAAGGAGCAACTTCGATACAGAATACTTTACAACGATAAAGGGGAAGCTTATGTGTCGGAGAAAAGGGTCATTAAGGGAACATTTATGGAGAATTTAGAATTGGATGACTTTCCATTTGATGTCCAGGTAGGTTTTAATGTATATCTTTTCCGATGAATGACCCGTTTCATTTTTAAAATAATCTAAAGTGTCCATCACGCATTCATGTTAAGAGAAGTTGTCTGAACTACAAATGTTGGATTGCAGAACTCCATTTGATTTACGGGTAGGTGGTCAAAATTGCATTGACAAATTAATTTATGATATTCCAGTCTTATGGTAAAAGAATAATTTACAAGCATCTACAATGACACCTGTGGCTGTTTTTTCTTAGTATGTTTAAATGCGGGATAACTTTTCCACGTGCTTGAGTATGGAACGTTAAATTAACATAAATTAAGTGATTATACATATCTTTAAATTTAATTGAAGATAGGTACAATTGAATTGTATCCATCTTTAAATATATACCTATCTTTAAATATATAAATTCAATTGAATTAAAGATATGATTAATTCCGACTATTTGTACCTAGGTACGAATGATTTGAAGGCAGGTATAACTGAATTGAAGATGTCTTCAAATGAATGATAGCTACAATTATTTGAAAATATGTATGATTATTGAATATATGTTAATTTGGCATTTCATACTTGAGATACACTTCCGTAGTGGTCTTTTTTCCTACTTGTTGTTAACTTTTATCTTGATCTTCACACTTGAAAGAGTGTTTTTTGCTCGGAAATATTTCTCATTTTCTACAAAATACAAAATTACCAATATTGAATAAATATGGAGAATTTTTGTTGGCTATATGTGTTATATTTCCCATTTTGTAAATTAGAAAGTAACCTCTCATCCGTAGCATTAGAACCGAATCATAGGAAGTCAGAGATTCAAATATAGCAAAATAAGCCGTCATATCCAAACAAATCGAAATGGGAAGCCAAATCTGACGACAGAGACAACTACTTAGTGCAAAACTTTTAGAAGATTAACAAAAACTGCAAATTTCTGTAAAACGTCGTTAGATAAATTTCATGTCAGACAGGTCTGACAACTGGGCTGGTGAATACCCACGGGAACCCCCGGTCCAATAGCAGAGGCATCGACCAATTAGTTTCAAAATACAAAATAACCGATGTTAAATATATATTGAGAATTTCCGTATGCTATATGTACCTTTCAAGAAGTAATCTCTCATCAGTAGCATTAGAATCTTGTAAGCACATCTTCCCCTAAACAGTTCAACTTAATATGACTTAAGACGTAACGAATATTATAATTGCCTGACATTTATCAACTTGTCTACATTTCTATTCTTCGAATATCTAAAAGTATTGCTGGAAATATTTCATGTATATTTATTACGCGAGCATATTAATAAGACCACAGAAAGACAAGCCAACTTACCGAGACATATTATTCTGAATCTTGACCGACAAGTTTTTGACGTTACTCCTAAAAGCTGCAGTCGAATATAAATATACAAATTTTCTTGGTTTACCTTTTGCACAACTATTTCTTAATGAGCAATCCATTCGGATCAGTTTAAAATTTCAAATTTCTGTGAGCAAATTTCCGCGATGTTAGTTCTTGTATTTTACTTCGCAGAAAAGAAGAGAAGGGATAAAACATTTTTACGATATTTTCTCTAACATTTTTCGGTTAAAAAATGAGAATTTGTGCAAACTAGATCCGAAAATTAACTTTAGAGAAAATCTATCATTTTGTTTCGTATTATAATGGTTTGATTTTTCAACTATGCGATATTCAGTATATTATGAGTACGCAAAATTTTCGACAGATTTGTTGAAACACGACTGTTTAAATATTAAACCAAATAATGCCAAACCTTACACATTTCTAAATATTAAAAAATGAAACGTTAGCTAGTGCTTAAAGTTGGTACAACGACCAATGTTGTATAAATTGATATGAAAATAGGAGATTTGACATGATTGGCCATGAGACAGCCATCCACCAGATGACAGTCGGATCTAAACTTCTACAGGTCCCATTACGGCCTATAATAATGAACTGGAGAACATACCGGAGACTGCTCAATTCTATATTTGATCAATATATTTAATTTGTTTTATATATAAAAAAACTGATTAGATCATTCATATGTTCATTGTATTAAATGACAAGGGAATTTATGCAATAAAACTGGAATTCATCAAAATAGTTTTTCTCAAACGTTTAAGATATATTTATATATTTAGTAAAAGTCAAAGTCGAAATTCTAAGGTCAAATGTTCTTATTAAATGTTCTTATTAAATAAATATTTGTTCACAAAATATAAAAATTTACAGAATTTCAAAACAGTAAATTGTCCCTAAGAGTCATAATTGGAATTGATATTAACAAACGGTAAACTGTCCGTTAAAGATCACTTTTCTTTATGGTAATCCACAGTTCTTAATTATAAACGGCGTCCCTCCTCCTAAACGATCGGTATCCGAGTCAATACTTGCTTCATGTACAATAAATATGTGATATCTCCCAGAGTCCCATTTCCGGTGTCCGTACTCAATACTTTCGGTTTTCTGAACTGCCCTACCAAAATACCCCTAACAAATTTAAATTGCAGACTTGTGAAAGACAAGTTTTCACTCGAGTTTGACATGCTGTCACTTTTAGATAATTTACAATAGCAGATAAATGAAATTTGAAATTAAAATTCTAAGAACAATCAATTAATAAAAATCTCTTAATCCGTTAATTAACAAATTAAATAGATAACCACAGAGTCAAACTTGTCAATGGAGCGCAGATTAAACTGGAATTTTTTACTAAAATGGCAATTTTGTTAACAATTAATACTGTCAATTTTAAACCACGACAAAATTTCCCTAGTATGAAGCGATGATAAAGATTTAAATGAACGTGATTTTCGTAATGTTATTTAATTATTGAGTCGAATATTTCGTAACCATAAATAAGGGATTTTAATTTACTGAATTATTTATACATTTTTATTAACATAAAGATATAATTTTTGCTGCAATTGTAGGAAATTCATTAAAAAACGGGATGTACATTTTTGCATGGAAATATTAACAATAATAAAAGCTCGTTAATTGAAACAGCCATTAGTTTAACTCATCATCACAAGCTTGATCTAACCTATCCATAATGCTCTTCTTTATAATAGTAATGAAAGATCTTTGAATATTGTATTTGAACAAACATCGACTATCATGACAACAGTTTCTAGAGAACTTAATTTTGTCAGTATTTTGTTACATTTTTGTCTTACTTGCTGTAGATACTTTTTTGGTCATTTTCGATATATCTTGTTTTCCTGGGTTTTAATTATATTTTTATACTAAATCCATGGTCAGCTGGACATGATTGATTGATGTTATTGATTTTAAGAGAACCAGGTATATTTGTAATTGGGCTTAGATTTTGAATAGCTGTCAGAAAGATTATTGTTACATTAATATGTCGTAACATTTTCCTTATGCAATAAGGACAATTTGGACAACTATTTTCAGTCCTCGGGTCCAAATAATATGCGACCCCCACTTGAAACATGTTATGACGTCAAGTCCGTTTATACATTCTTAGCATCTTTGGAAACAAAATGAAAGCCGTGGAAACAACTGTCTTAGTTTCTCAGAGTTAACACAGATTAATATATAGATACGATGAATTTATATTCAGATATTGTTGCTATTGACATTTATGATAAAAGATTAGTACCTGTTCTTAACCTATTTGACATTATTACTTCTTTTGTGTCGGACTAGTGGATTTGTTCGCCTGAAACAATTTTCGATCTCAATTTTTAGAGGATATCACAGGATTTAAATTTTTTAGATTATATTACCGAATTTGAATTATTTAGAAGACATTTAAGGATTTTAACTTTTTGAATTTTTTAGATACATATTTTTCAGGATCTTACAATCACGGTAGTTTCTGAGCTTCCATCGTATGAAGTTGAACTTGTAGAAGATGAATCTGACCACCACGTGGTCAATAGACAATCCTTTGTAGATGAACAAGAATGGTTTCTTTACATGCATACCGAGTGCTCCCGAAAAGACATTGTAATTGATCAAGCTGATAACAGTGTGCGCCGGTCTGCTTTATCTGTAAAATGCAGAGCAGCTCGAAGACCCGGATATTTCGTTTGGAACATTTTTATGGTTACGGTATGTGTAGCGATAGTTTTGCTGGTATGCAATTTTATGAAAAAACATGACAACAAAACCTTTACATATAATAAACTGTAACCGTGGTTTGAAAGATTTTGTTTTACAAGAAACAAATAAGAATACTTTTTTGTATAAAGAACGTTTTATTGTTCCTCCAAACAGTTTTTCACCTTATTTTCACGCAAGCGGGAATAGGCACAGGCAATCATCTCTGTCAAGACCTCTTAGCATCTTTTTTCCCGCGCGAAACACTTTTCGTAGAGTATTGTAACTGTATTCCAGGTTAACGTCGGCACGAGAAGAGACCAACTCATATGAACAGGCCCTCCAATGGCATAGATACAATGATATTATCAATCATTTTTGTTAAACACACAAATTGCGTACTCTTTGGAGAATTTTTTTTAATCGAAATAAAAGTACTATGGTTTCGTTTGAATTCTTGAAAATATTTGAACGTTTTTTTATTACGGTTTCAATATCTACTCCTTGCTTTTGTCTTATTTGAACATGATTTTTTTCATTCAGTACAATTAACGTTTTTATTTATTTCAGTTCCTCATATGTACTTTATCGTTTGCGACATTCTCAGTGGATAAACTGTTACCACAGAATCGTCTCCAGTTATCATTCACCTTAGTTTTAACGGCTGTAGCATTCAAATCAGTGGTCAATAATAGTTTACCAAGAATATCATACCTCACATATATGGTAAGTTACCCAATCAAAATATAAATTTCATATAAAGTTAGTAACTAGTCACAATCTAGTTTATGATAATCAGCTCAGATTTTATTTCCAGTTGCAATCCTTGTCTAATCAGATTTTGATTGTTCGTTCTGGAATAAGTAAACCATTTTTAGTTTGGTTTATACTAGCGTTAACACAAGGCTATTTATCCATCTATAATGGTAAAAAATTTATGTTTAATCTTCATAAGCATACAAACCGTTTTAACCCTCGACCAGTACTATTTCTTGATCTAAAGCAATCTCCGAAACAGTGAGTATAGTACTTCCTTCGTCAGACATAAACTGGAGGTTTTACTGGAAGCTAGGAGACTCTCTTTCGGAGATTAGATTTAAACCTTTCGGGATGATATTTGTTTGTCGGGTTGATACAGGGTGTGATTTCTGAGATAACTGAGAGCCATATAATATTTTCTTTGTATTTCTTTCAGGATAAATATCTATTGGCGGCTATGATAATGCTGTCAACGGTATGTGTTTGGCACGCCATTGTTACAACTTTACCAGCGGAATCACGTGATAAAGTTGAAGTTTATGTCCTGACAATTCTGGCTGTGATATACTTTATTTATAATATTGGATTTCTAATCGTTATATATTTATTTGTAAGTATTGTCTTAAATCTTCTGTAAAAATGATTTGGATTTATTTTATAGTCACTTTTAGTGTTGACAAAATGAAATAGAACATACCAAAGGTATGGACGCAAATAGTTTAATTAGATGACGGACAAGACTATGGGCAAAAGAAAAACAAACAAAAGAACATACCAAAAGGATGGACGAAAATAGTTCCATTAGATGACGGACAAGACTATGGGCAAAAGAGAACAAACAAAAGGCAAACTACAGAATGCAACGCTAATGCTTGAATTCTATTATATGAAAATGAAAATAAATGGGGATAATGTCTGAGACTGCACTCATACCACGAAAAAAAAAAACAGCAGCAATTTACAAATCTTGCGGTCTCCACGAGGCCTTCAGGGGCGGAATATCACGCCTTAAAACCTGAAATACCGGTAATGGAGACTGCTTCATTCTTCCCATTGTACACGGAAGATGTATTTGCTGCTGGATATGGCTTCCTATTCGATTTTTTGGATATTAATACTTCATTTTTACAATGGTTTAATCTCGTTGACGGCTCTCCTATGTTTTAGTTCTTATTGCTACTAATCTCAACATTGGTAATCTTGTATTTTGGACCTCATGAACCTTCCAAAAACAAGGTTGAAACTGAGTTGCTCCAAAATGTTAAGCAGCTCCTGCTCCAATGTTGGTAACCGACGTGTAACTCATAAGTCAAATACACACTAGACTTAATTAAATATTAATAAAGCTGAACAAGAAGACAGGTTACCCGTTTTTAACACTAGTGTTGCTTGTGAGGCTAAAATTAATCCAGATTAAACGTGAACATACCACAAGTAACGTTATTGATAATGACGTCAGATTTAATGTGTTCACAGTACAGTGCAAAGTGGATTATGAACTCACCCTGGTTATTTGTAGGGTTCGTGCTTCTCCAGCTTTAGTTTTTCAGTCTAGTGTTGTGTGTTCTACGTTTGTCTTTCGTTTCATTTTTTGGCCATGGTCTTTTCTGTCTTCCGACTTTTCGATTTGATTCTGCCCCTTTCATATTTTTGAATCCCTTAACTAAAGGTAGATAACTTAAAACTTGGATGAACACAATGAGATTTGTGCCACATTTACCAAATTTAATCCGTATTTGCTTTGGAAGCGTGAACATTTCAATAATCAAGGCAGGATGGTAGTCATACAAACGGTACGAGAACGGAATTGGAAGGTTTTCCGTTGTTATTTGTCGTTTTAGAAAACGACAAAAAATTCTAAAATGACTTTTTTTATTATTCCACCAGAAATTCTTAGTTAAGTAGCTTTTCAGAAATACAAGTTTGATATGTACGCCTCGGCAAACAATGTTGAAGGACTCGCATAATATTGCGTCCTTGTCTTACACATTATACTGCCTTCCTACCATATCGCGGGTTCTATGATATCGCGGTTTCACGTGCTATTTCAACCAGAATTGGGCGCCATTTTGAAAAATTAATTGCTGCGATACCATAGACAACCACCATAAACAAGATTCAATTTATATTTATCTGTTTTTTGAAATATTACCAGTATAGAAAAAATATGATGAGTTGCTATATTCTCATTTCAATAAGTAACCTACCTTTAACTTGAAAAGGTACCATTGCATCACATCGTCTCAGCACAGACGTTCTGTCAACAGAGTAACTGGTCAGTGATGGTGACATCGACCAAGTGGTAGTAATCTTTACCTTTGTTGGAATGAAACCTGAGGATAACGTTCTAATATTTTCATTTTATAGCCTTGGAAAAAGAGAAGAAAAATGACTCAAAAAGATCGCGATTATAAGGTATTTATGATTACACAACTGACTTCAAGAACAATAACTCTAACGAATTGTTACACAGTACAAGTAGTGGTTTTATGGTTGTCTGTAATCAACACAAAATTGACCTAAAAAAAGGATCGAATAGATAAAGAATATCGCATGCTATTTTTCTATATCTCGATGAAAAAAAAACAAAATCAACCTGAAAGCTTTTTTTTAGAAATGACATCCTTCAAATAAAAATATGCTTAAAGCATGATAAAATTATTTGAAATTCGAAAATACAAAAGATGCAGACAGTAATTGTAAAGTTAAAAGAAGGAAAGACAAATAGAAAAATTTGCAGAAGAAAACATCAGTATGCCCATGGTTGGTGGTTATTTTGGGGAAAAACGGCCTACTCAACCAAGCGTCCGCCTCAATGTGACTTAAACAATGGTTAAAAGAGAAAAAAAAAATTATACCCTATTTGACACAGAATAACTTTCTATTTGTATACTTAATGAAAATTATTAGAATCAAGAAATATCTGTGATGTTAATATTTCTAAAATAATAAAACAAAGAATACATTTCTTATAATTGCTTTCTCATAGATTGGAAATAGATTAGTTGTTCAGGAAATAACTAACAATAAACTTGATGTCAGAAAAACAAATTCAGATACAAGCATCTCAAGCAACAACAGTGAGACAGGTTACCATGTGTTGTTTTTTTTAAAGGGAATGCAAATTAAATTTAACACACACATCATCACTTTTATAATTTTTATGATCACTTTAAACACTTTCAAGTGATTTATCGGTAATTCCCTTTGGTCTGTACTGACCAATAATTCCTGTACCGGTCTACTGGCACAGATAAAAACATACTGTGCGTCACGTTGTCAAGCATTTACGTCGCGTTCTTTGTCTTCATGCGCGCCTTTTTATGAATGAAATAGATCCGATGTCATTCATAAAACCGAACGACTTGTTATACATTTAAATGAAGTAGAAGTACAATTTAGATGACATTGTAATTTCCTTCATTCATTCTAAAAACATTATGTTTCCAAGTAGAAAATTTTATGTTAATCTGATTATTATCAAACTAAAAGTGGTTTCCGGATTTCGTCCGCTGTTATTACGGTTGGCAGTTTTAGAAAAAAATTTAGAAAATCCGGGTATTTTTAATTCATGGTCCGAATTCCTTAGCACTTTTTGTCTGATATTCTGGTATCTTCATATTATTTGTTTTAAGTTATTTAAAAAGTTTGAATGACCTGAAGGCAGGTAGTCCATCTATGGATATTTGCACGATGCAATGCTTTTATCATAAGCTACGATAAAATGGTTTTATTTTTTAAAAAGTCAGTTATTTCCATTTCTTTATTTTCTTCTTGTTTAGTTATTGTTGCACTTGCAAAAACTTTTAACTAAGCACAAATGCACGACTGATATTTTACTGCAAATTATTATTCAAGTTGTGATTTATGATATTGATATTTAGAAGCATAAATCCATTGCACGGTCCTGTTTAATAATGTTCCACTGAAGCTAAATGAATCCCTCTATTGACAAAACATGCTCTCTTTAGTGTTTCCTTATGAGGATATCTAATTAAGATGTCGGAGCCTTCTCGTGACACTTTGTCTGTCCAACATTTTTATTCGATTCACAATACAATTTTTAATCTTCTCAATCAGAATCTTTTGTATGTGTGAAAACTGTAATATCTGTAGTTTGAAAGAAGACAGAGAGTCACCATATTTACGGAAAAGCTATAGCCCAGTCCTTATTAAATATTCAATTGGTTAACCAATATTTCAAAAAATATTTAGTAAATGAATTGTTCATACAAAACCAAATTTTAGAAGAGGGTTTGGTTGCTAACTGAGAAAAGTGCGTCTTTTTTACAAGCCACTTACATTAGTCACAATTCATATAAATCACTGATTTAAGGGCTCATCTATACTTCGTCCCGCGATCGTCGCGCGACATCTCAATCGAAATTTTTAGCTCTTTCTAGTATTTGTATTTAAGAAAAAAACAAAAACAAATCTCAGGTAAATCCTGTAATAAATTAAGGTCAGATGTAGGAGTAAAACAATGGAAATTGTACATGTTCGTATTAAACATCATATTATATTATAGAGATACAGTTAATGTTTTTTCTAATTGAAAAACAAAATTTAAGAACTTCATCAAACTTGTGTGGTCGATCCTGCCGATAAAGCAGCCAAAGTATTGTAGTTTTCTGTCGATAGTAAGATATAACAGACATCCGCAATGAAATTCATTAAACTAGAAAGCATGGGCTGGGCTGGTAGTTCCATCATTGTGAATTTTGTCGTTTTGTCATTAAAAATATAACATACTTAATGTATATAGACGGAACATGATCAAAGTTACTATATGTTAAAAGATGAATTATCATATAATGTGTGTCAAAGCGCACTTTTTGCACAACAGGAAGATTTGTAAAAAATACCAGACAAAGATGATGGATGTCGCCAAATTAATTTATTCAATTTGATAAATTTGTATATTTATCGAGATAACTTTAACTATAAAAACAAATGTCTTTTTTTCAAATGAATTTGGACGGGACAACATAGAAACTGAATCCAAACATTGTGAAACGGAGTATTATAACCAAGCAAACAGATAAAGGCAGCCGAATCCGGCGAGAAGGACATCTACTATGTACAAAAAGTAATGAATTTGAAGCTCTGTCATTTTTAGGAATTTAGAATTAAAATTCAAGAAAATGGTTTGAGTTCATTTTTTTTCATTGTTATCGTCAATGATCAATTCAAATTCCTCTTCATATGTTTTGTTCTTTGCAGGAGGGACTGCTGTTCAACTCGAAATTCTAAACGATCAGGAAGAAACGAAAACGGAGAAATCAATATCGGATGTTGAATCCATGGTTGTAAAACAAGTCCACAAAAGATCGAAAAGAGGGAGCGTTGTAAAGCCAGTACTTCCGGCTATTGCAAACAAACGGAAGTCGCCTTGTTTTGATACTACAAGTGACTCAGGTGTGGAGAATGATGTGTTCAGCATCGCCAATACACAAATTCGTCATTAGAATTATAGTACACAATTCGAAAATCCGTTACGCAGAATGTAGCTGACCCTTCATGGAAACTTAAACATAATATTTGTAAAGTAATGTATATTTTATCGTTTTAATATCCTTTATAAAAATGAAGACGTATTAAAAGTCATGTGCAGAAAAGTACAGAGTGTGGTAAGGACCGTATTTGGCCCTTAAAATCGAAACCTTTCAGATAAACTAAAAATTAAGTGAAAAAATCGGAAGACAACATCCTGAACCAAATTTTTTTAACGGCTTTACGGTAAAAAGATGGGATACCCTTAACGCATGAAAAATGTGCGAAGACTCATGCGGATGCAATTGGCTGGAAAATCTCACCACACCCGACCAATATATCCTTTTTATTCCTAATGGGAGTAATTGCTGATCTCCATACACAAGGAGTTTCCCACATTTTCGAACAAAGGCTTTTGCTACTGTTTGCTACAGTTTTGTTTTGAAAATAACAAAATTATAAATAAAGTGTCACCTTTGTTGTTTCAAAAAATGCTTTTCATGGTTAATAAATGAGCTTGAGTCATAGAAACTGAATTCTAAACATTTGTTATTTCACCTTGCCCTCTTACTTTGGTTATGCTTCCAGACATAACAGTGAACTTGTATACAAAATATGAGTAAAATAACTTTTTAGACCACAAAACAATATATAATATTAGAGGTTTAAGCATCTCATTTTGACTTTTCTAATTAACGAGATGGAGATTCGGCCCTTCATTCTACATTAAAAATATTCATTTAAAAAACGAAAATTCAACAAATATCTCTCCTCCTTACATTAATCATTATTACGTCTTCTAGTTTGAGTGCTCCGAAGTCCAAACATTCATTTTTAATTCATATTAAACGCATAAAAATAGGAAAAAACACAAATATTTGAACATTTATTACCTTACAGCTGCAATGAAATAAATGTCGTGATTATATGGAGTCTCGCTTTGATTCTATTTTTTTTAAATTACAGAAGAACTTGTTTGCAAACCTCTGGCCTTTAAGAAACAGGTAAAGACATCTTTTGAAAGAGATACAGTGTTGTAAAACTACTTTTCGCAATGTTGTTTAATAATGTCAAAACTTGTATTGTTGTATAAACCTATGCATTTAAAATGTTATGCAAATTGATATGATTTAATTGTTAATCAGTTGTATGAACTATTTATATTTGTTTGACTTATTTGCAAAGCCATGTCGTATCCGAAAAATGGATTAAGCCCGCCAGTGACTCTCGCTGCACTAAATGGTTTTTGATTTGTGACATAACTTGTTTGGGAAAATCCACACACTAGGGACAATTCTAAAAAATGCGTCAACTAATAAATTGTCCCAGAAAATCTGACGTCACAAAGCAAAAAGACCTGATAGTGCAGTAATGACATCAAACGGGACAATGTCAATCTCCGAAACAAAGAGTATAGTATTTCCTTCGTCAGACATAAACATCTCTGCAGTTGATGTTCCGACATTGATTGGTCAAAATAGTTTTGACGTCAAGAAATTATTGCGTCAAAAGCAGGTATAACCGCCATTAGAGGAAGCTAAAAAATGGCGTAATCACGTATGGCAGAGTCGACTACCTGAGGTTTTACTTGAAGCTAGGAGATTCGGTTTCGGAGATTGGGACAATTTCCGAACACAGAGTTTCCTAGCTTGCAGTAACACTTTTTGACTTAGAATTACCGATGAATCCTTGCGTGTGAGTTTGCACGACGGGTGTCACTAGTGGAGCAGGAGTTGCTTACCCTTCCGGAGCACCTGAACTCACCCTGGTTTTTGTAGGGT
>JAULBM010279220.1:0-16458 GCA_032357055.1 Geukensia granosissima
AGACATATGACATAATGAAACATATACACTTCAAATTGTAAGGCAGTTGATGTAGCCTGCATGGTTTAGTAGCACAGCAAAATCCAGTTGGACTCAGTTCGGATCTTGATGGAAGCAAATGTTACTTGTGTTAATAAAAGAAAGAAGTTTCAACATATCACCTGTGCACAGTGACGACAAGAAAACAAAGTGTCTTGTAACACTCGTTAAAGTATCGCAATGCAATAGCCTTGTTGGGTGAATGAATATTTATTGTTTATTACTTGAATAATATCAAACTAGATATTTGCAAACCGTGGTCATATGCGCCTCTATCAATCTACCAAAAGTCATTATCCACAGTTGCTAGATTGGTTTTCTTTTCTTTTTTTTTAATTTTTTTTGGGGGTGTGTGTTTTATTTTTAGAAAGAAAACAATGATATATAGTTTTGGTGAATACATTTTCTACATCTACGAAATATGGTAAATAGGTAGTCATCGAGTTCCACTATATAATTGAGAGCTCACCTGCCAATGTCACCATGGTGATTCCCCATGCAATACTCCAAAGCCATCCAACCAATAGGAAAGTTACTGTAAATAACTGTGACACACCAACAAAAACGTTCACACACAAAGTCACAAGCCTTTGATCGTCTTTAGTCTGAACACGACACTTCCCGCAACACAATATAGAAAGTCCACTTAAAATTGTACCTGTTATAAAAAAAACAATGTCAGGCAGGCCATTGCGATACATGTTTCTTGTCTCATTCTAAAGAGAAATACTTTTGATATTTTGTTAAATATGGGGTATTGTTAATTTTTATAATTGCAAATCTGAAGGTTTATCTATCTAAAGAATCAATATTAAATACAAAACTACCAATATTAAATAAACATGGAAAATTTAGGTATGCTATGAGCACTTTTTAAGGAGTAACCTCACAATTTAGCTATTTATATAAATTAGCTTATCTGACCAAAGGCCACGCGAGCTTTTGTCATTGATTGACAACCACTGGACTATAGGTTCCTGGCCAGGGACAGGCATCCAAGTATGTGGCGTGGTTAAACCGGTTGGTGAGCGCTCAACCCTCCTCGTAATCTGGAACAGTGGTGTGACAAAACAACAATAAAAACACTCTTTTAAAATGGATTTAACACTTGAGATCGATACTGAAAACCAATAACATTTAAACTTAATACAAGATACAACAAAAGTATCGACCTCAAAAGAGTATTCGCGGTTGCTGTCTGCTAGGTAAAAACCAAAAAGTAACCGGTCAGGAAATCACGCTTTCCTTCACTACGGTATGAATATAAACACGTCCAATTGGGTTAAGTGTTTAAATATCATTAGAAGTAAAAAACATGGGTTGTACAAATCCCGATATAAAATATATATAGACAGGAAGTAGGAAATGTTATAACTATTATAAACTGTTTAGTTTTTAGTGTTGTGTTTTTGTCGTTTTGGTCTTGTCCTCGTTGTTCTCGGGAGTTTGTCAGTACTTTTACATTTTCCCTTTTCCTCGAATGTCCCCTTGGTATTTCTTGACACATTTTACCTAATCCCGCTGCAATTGCCAAACCAGTTTGTTTTAAATGTTATAAAGAAGCATATTGCGATTAATTTGAATACTTGTCGAATACAGAGTACTCAGCCAGTATAATACAGTAGAATTTTTACAGTTTTTATCTCGTGGCTTAAACAAACTAAAATTAAAGTCGTAAATTATATTTATGTAAGCAATTTTTCAATTACATAAAGAAATGATACATGTTTGACTATTACGCATGGAACATTACACAACACAATTCATTAGAGTGAAAAATGGCACCGTATTTCATTTTAATAAGAGAATGGTTATAATGTGGCAGATTGATTAAATCTTAATCACTCAACTTTGGCATAGTATGTAAATGCATGCAATAAATAATTTCAATTTAGGTCTTCTTCAAAAATTGCAAAACGCAGAATTTCTACTTAAAGATTATGAATATTACTAATTGCACTTTAGAGAGAACAAATTCGTATTTAATGTTGATGTTATTTCAAGGATGATAAGGTTATATGGTTTATGCTGGGGGCCGTCAAGAACGCGTTGAACGCCGGAGCACCTGAACTCACCCTGGTTTTTGTAGGGTTCCTGTTACTCCAGCTCTAGTTTTCAGGTAGTGTTGTGTGTTCTATGTTTGTCTTTCATTTCATTTTGTTGGCCATGGTCTTGTCTATCTTCCGACTTATTGATTTCTGTCTGCCCCTTTGGTATCTTCGAATTCCTTCTGAAATCTAGTAGTAAATTGTTATTATATTTTAGCCGCTTTTGTTGAAATATTTCTAATTTTTGGCAATTTTATTGTTTTTTTTGTACCACACAAACAGGTAACATGTGCATTATTAAAGATGTCATCTACAAGAAATTATTTGTATAACCTGAAGTAAATAAACTTAATTAAAGTAGCTTTCAATTGTTTAAGTGCAAATTTCTGTTAGAGTTCATATTAATCTTTGTTCGGATATTCTGTAAATAAGAATACAGTTTATTCTCGGTATCATAGTTGTTTATTTCCACCATTTTCGTTTTGAAACTTGATAATTTGTCTTTTGATAACTAGTATCACTCTTTAACATGAACTTGAATTCACCATCTATATATTCAAAATGTGCACTTCATTATTCCGTTATATGTAAACCTAAAACATTACATTCATTACGCCATCAGACTTGAATTCTTGGCAAATTTTCGTTTCTTTCTAAACTACGTATAAAACAGCTTAAACTAATATTCTGGTACATATGTTTCTGGCAAACTTAATAAAAATATATGCATACACCTGAGATTTGTAAAACCAACAAAGAATTTTTAGATTTTGTTATGCACACGTTAAAGCGTTAAAAGCCTGAACTGCAATAAAACTGTCTGTTAGCCACAAGCTATGAACATTCTTTGCTGTCCTCAGTTAACTGGAGTGTTTTTATTATCAGATTTCTTAAAAAGTTATATACCTTCTTTCACGCCTTCCATATGGTGAAAGTTGTTGTCTTCCTAGTTAATATAAAGCGGAAGAAAGGAGGAAGATCAAAAGTGTCTTTTGTGCAGAATAATAACTTTGTAATATTTTACGCTAGGACAATGCTCAGGACAATTCCCTGCTGATAGTCGTTGGGTCAATATGTTGTTATCACCAGCCTAGGTGCTAACATTATGAAGAATGGTCACTCTATACATAATCTGCAGTTTTAAAAAAACATTTAATGAAATAACACTTGCATAAAAAAGTTAGTTTGGATTTGATTGTACCTATAGAAGTGATTGCAAGAGATAACAAAATGCCATTGTATGAAGGATAAGACGATAGAAATTGCAGATCTTATGGCAAAAAACGAGACATAAAAACATAGAAACTAAAATGCGACTGCAAAAACGCAAAACATACAGTATAAAGGACATGGAATCTTTAATGTGTAAGTCCAGTGTAGAATACCCATGTAAGAAATCAAAAGTGCATAGTCTAAAGAGACAAGACAAATTTGAAACAAACTAAAAGATAATACGAAAACAAAAGGAACAAAGGTATGGAATCCAGCATCTCCTTTTCAAAACAGGAGTGAGATCAGATGCTCTAGAAGGGTAAACATCGCCTATCATGCGCGCAACATCCGTCGTGGAATCCTTAAACTCTAATCCGGGTGAACGTCAATCTGAAAAGACGTCAACTTATTTTTGTATTGCCGGTAACAGGTAAGGGTTTTTTATGCTTTTAAGCTGAAGTGTAAAATTGAATTCCTAGTTACATGTAATACAATTTCATCTCTTAGAAGAAATAAATGTATGACATTTGTATACGAACTCATTCTTTTTTTTAAAAGTAAATTTCGTTAAGGTTCACTTATCGAAAGAAGACTTGCTATTTTTAGAGAATGACCACATTTTTTTTCTTAAAGTTCAATTTTTACACTATTGTTGCATTATCGTTTTTAAAGTCATGACAATTTTTTTCAATGTATTTTCTCAACAGATAGAAAGATGTATAAATTTACCTTTTTAAACAAGATAGTTAGATCACTCCAATCCGCTAAACCATGACCAACAAAAAATTAATATTTGCATTTTCTTTTTGACCAAGACTATGAAGACCATACGATCATCAGCAAATCAAGCCTTTCTTATTTATTTTCAAACAAAAGTTACATTAAAGGTTGCATATTTTGAGGGATTTTTCTGGGGTCGGTCAATTGGTGGCCAGAGTGGTTAATTTAACTGTTGATAAAAGAAAAGAATTACTTATTTCAGAAGACGTTAATATAGGGAGTTTTAAATATTGATAATTGTATTTTAACTGACAAGATTGTTGAACGTTTAATATCGAGCTTTAGAGAGAAATTTGAAGGTTTAACAAAAGAAATTGGAGAAAATGCGATTATCAATGTTTTAACAATGAACATAAGATTTTGTTCTCTTATTCTTCAAAATACAAAATTACCAGTGTTATATAGATATGGAAAATTTAGGTATGTCATATGTACATTTCAAGGGGTAACCTCTCATCAGTAGCATTAGAACCGAAAGGTAGGAAGTCAAAAATAAAAAATATAGAAAAAGAAGCACTCAAATCTAATCAAATCGAAATGGAAGCCAAATCCGACGGCAGGGACAACTACTAAGAGCCCTACTTTTCGAAGCCTTTCCGTATTTTTAGTGTTTTAGAATTTCATTTTTTGATAATCATTGAACGCAGGTTGATAATCACTTTTAGTAAAAACCGGTCAAGAGGCATGAAAATTGCGTAACAGTTACAGAAATTAAATTTACTAGTTTTCTTTTTTGTCTTCTGCCTTATATTGCGAAGTATTTTTTCTGTTAATATTACTGGTGCAGATTATAATCCTGTGTATATCCTTCTCATATGCTTTAATAGGAAGTGAATTTCTGTATATGACTGATTATTTGTTTATCTTCAATTACAACACCCGACGGAGAATGAGCTAGTGTTCTGTTTAGATACAAAAAATTTCTAAGTATTTTTTTTGCATTTATAAATATATTAGTTTTGAAATATTGATTCTTGAAACACTTTCAACATCCATATATATTTAAAAGAAATTCAAAGATACAAAAGAGGCAGACGGAAATCGTAAAGTCGGAAGAGAGTCAAGACCACGATCAACAAAATGAAACGAAAGACAAACATAGAACACAAAACACTTCACTGAAAACTAAAGCTAGAGTACCACGAACACTTCAAAAACCAGGGTGAGTTCAGGTGCTCCGGAAGGGTAAGCAACTCCTGCTCCACTAGTGGCACCCGTCGTTACATAGTTTTGAATTTTTCCTTTTGTAACAGTTATCCCTGTTAACAGACACGTGTATAAAGTTGTCGGGAATGCATTCAGGATTTATGTTTTTATTTCATATTTCTCTACCTGTGTGACTAGGAGATGTTGAAGAGCCCATTCGTACGCTTATTGTTTGCCTGTATAAATGTACTTTGCCGTTGACTTCAAATTATTTGTTCGGAATATTTTGAAATTCGTAATTGGTTGGTATTGGAGGATTGATTTTTAATCCAGGCCCTATTTATTGCTTCATTTATCACATGATGTTCCATGCATCAATATACTACCCATTATAAATTGATTTGGAAATTACACATTTTCCAGTGGAGATTTTGCAAAGGGAAAGCAGACGTCTTCTTTTATTCATGAATGATTAAGGGATACCTTTGTCTTGTGACTAATTCAATATGTTGTCCTTAAATGAGTGTAAGTTTGTAGTGTGTAGAATCTTTCAACCTTTTCACTGTTTTATTCATAAAGATAGGCATTAATGTTATTTATCTCTGATTAAATTAGACAGATTTGTATACGTAATGTTTTCAATTATTTCTGCACTGCAGGATGTTGATATCTTTTTGTAGTGTAAATTGCTTTTACGATGTTTAAGTTTTAGATTAATGTAACAGTGATTTTGGCCGTTATACCAACTATTTATTGACCAATCATGGGCCTAGTAGGGGCAATGTCAAAATAAATTATTATTGTATTATACAAAATTAAACATACAATGCAGACCACACTATACAAAAAATATTTTGAACACCTGCACAGGTGTGAATTAGGGCAAAAAGTGGCAAAAGGAAATTTTAAACAGGGAGCAGAGTAATTGACTGCCACAACGCAAAAGACACTCGAGGAAAGCGATGAAAGATTTAATTGATTCTCCCCGTGTTTGACTTATAGAAGCAAGCGAATATGTGAGCATATAGAGCAAAGACAACTTCAGTTTTCAGACACAAAACGGGTAAAACGATGAATGAGCAAAGTACTTACATGAATACTGTTTATATTGCCGAAAACAGTCTGCGTTAATCTGAATTAACTCTTCCTATACCTTACTGTATTCCAACACTTAACAAGTGTTTTTAGAAACAAGTTACATTGCAGGGTCTGCCAATTGCTCCACAAAACCTCTTTTCAGTTAGGGACGGTAATTCTTTCAGCAGTAAAAAACGGGCACCAGGGTTACTGTAAAAAAAGCCATTCTATAAGTGGCGTGAATCAAATATAGATTCTAAAAAATTCCAAAGATCTGTTAGAATGCATCAAACCAAGGTCACTTTACTCTTGCAATAGGATCAAAACATTTGATTTTCCACCCTGTATCCTACTATTACACATTCAAAACTCAAAAAGAAATGAAGAGTCTTAATTCACCTCTGTTTTGTAAAAAAACGATGGCAAACGCAAATACATATATTTGGTTCTAGGGAGGGACAAACCTTATTTTGTTATTAACCACTCTGATTTAAACAAAAGTACTCTGAAGATGACATTTGCGGAATGCTAGATTTCTGAATTGACGACATGTTTTTTAATGTTTTGCGGACGTGTGTTTCAACAGACTGTCGGCATTCCAATGAGCACCAACTGTGCATCCATTCTTGCCGATTTATTCCTTAATTCGTATGAAGCTGATTTCATACAAGCCTTGAACAGAGAAAAGAGAAAAAGTTGGCTCAAACTATTTGTTTTACGTTCCACTATATAGATGATGTCCTTTCACTGAATAACTCTAATTTTGGTCATTATGTTGACCGCATCTATCCCATTGAACTTGAAATCAATGATACAACAGAAACAGTGAAGTCCGCTTCTTACCTAGAGTTACACCTCGAAATTGATAGTAAGGGCGTGTTAAAAACAAAACTTTAGGACAACAGAGATAACTTTGATTTTCTGATTAAAACTTTCCGTTCATGTCTAGAAACATTCCAGCCGAACCTGAATACGGAGTGTATATTTCTCAATTGATACGCTACTCCAGGACTTGTGCATCCGATCAGGATTTTATTTAAAGAGGGATGCAGCTGACAAAAAAGGTTTCTCAGAGAAGATTAGAGTCATAACTCCGGAGTTACTATACCGATTGTGACTATATAACGGGTTTGACTACTGAGTAACACGACGGGTGACAATAGTGGAGCAGGATTTGCTTACCCTTCCGGAGTACCTGAACTCACCTTGGTTTTGTAGGGTTCGTGATACTCCAGCTTTAGTTTTCAGTGTAGTGTCATGTGTTCCATGTCTGTCTTCCGGCTTAACGATTTCTATCTGCCCCTTTGGTATCTTTGAATTCTTTAACTATCTATGGAAACTAAAACTATAAATTATTTGCTGTAACAGTTCTTCCATTTTGAACGAAAAAGGGTTACTACAAAAGATACACTTAATTAGCTTGTGAGGAGATAAAAATTCAATTGATTTTCTTATTGACAGTATTTACCTCAAGTTTGGCGATAAAATTCACTCATTGACTGTTATGAATCCATGTTTATGGCCAAACTCCACAATGATCCCTCTAAATCTTATTCATTACAAATTTAATACGGCGATATGTTTGCAGGTAATAACCCATACTGACCAAATACGTCACTACAATGTACGCAAGAGAACCTTAAATAAACGTTAAATAAAACTAATCATGACAGCAGCAGTTGTCCTTTACTGGATTTGAATGTTTCTGTTTCATAAGATTAAATCAGAAAATATACAAGAGACGATCTCATTCAAAATTTTCCTTCCTTGTCGGGGGATGTCTCTTTTGTTCCTTTATACAATGTATATATTTCTAAACTTGTCCGTTCTGTCCGTGTACGCATCGATGTTTTAGATATTTGTATTAGCAGCAAATTTTTTAGGATTTCGTTACTATAAATTTTTTAAAAGTTACCAAATTCGATTATTAATATAAAAATATAATTTTAATATTTGGTTGCATCTACAGAAATTTGATATAAAACCGGAATATCACACCCATGGAAATGTGGAAAATGGAACTTATAAATTTACACACAACCCACTCGGCAGTTAATCAAATAAACTTATACATATGGTGGTTGTCTATGGTATCGCAGCAATAAATTTTTCAAAATGGCGCCCAATTTTGGTTGAAATAGCAAGTGAAACCGCGATATCATAGAGCCGCGATATGGTAGGAATGCATTATAAATGTTATCATTATTTAATATCTTTAAATATTGCCTTTTTTGGTATCAACATTGGCTATCTGCTCAATTGTTTCTATCGAAACTAATTTCAGTTAATATTTTGTTAAATTTTTGTTCTCATACTTTCGATTCTTTTTATTTTGGCACTTGCATAATCCCTTGTTTTCTTTGGATATTTATGATATTTTTCACGAAATTCAGTCTGACGTGCTTTAAATTGATGTCTGAGCTGATGCCAGACAAATCTGACAAACTTTGAATGATAAAAGTGAATACATATGGGATTAATGTCAATGAAACAGTAAAAGTAATTGTAAGGTCTTACTGATGGTGAATGTTCATGTAACGTCTTATTTACAATTAATTCTTATGCAATATTAACTACAATATTGGGATTTAACCGTGAATATACGTGTAATTTAAACATTTTTTTCTGTTTTATATTTGTTGCTTGCTCTGGGAAAAATAAATATCAATTGGACAATGTACAGTACTAAATATACTATTGATCATGTCAAGTGTGCATTTTGAAAAAAAAAATCACACTTCAATATAAAAGTAACCATTGGCCTTTTTTGTAAATGGCACAAAATCCCACGAACTGATTATACTTCAAACGTATTTAGATTTTTATACTTTTGAATGATTTTTTACAAAACTTTCCTTTGGCTAATTTTGACAAAAATCACATTAGTTCCAACGTTTATCTGTTATAACGTAAAGAAGATTAAATCTGCTTTTATATTTAGTTTTTTTTGTCAGCTCATCTCATTGTCTATACTGCAGCAGATGATAAGCTTGGTAAATTTTAACCGAAGAGATATGCTTAAAACTTTATTAGTCTGCTTATTACAAGCCAAAATTGTATGTATATGTTTAAAATAATATGTAAGTTTAATTTGCTATTATTTCGTACATAAACATGCGATAAATCATTTGATGTCATGTAGAGGTTGGTACCGAATATATTGGTAAAATGTTTTTGTTATAATACCAGTCCATCAGTCCATATATGTGAATGCACATTTTCTCGCTTTACTTTTGTTGTTGGTCAATGGGTGGTTTCACATGTTTTGATCTCGCAGTTTTCTGTACATGTATTTACAAAATTTCTCCAATTTGACAGGTTATTATAATGACAACAGTCAGAGCTTGAGATACATCAGGTCTTGATAAAATGTTGCAAATTTTATACTTACAGGATTTATGCTTGAATTGTCAAAAACATTCAAGACACGGATCAGTTGCTAGAATTTTCAAATTGTCCGTTCTTTTTTTATTCCAATGTGCAGAATGTGCATGGTCATTAAATTTTATTTCTCTCTGTTTCCAAAGTTAGAGTTATTGGAGACCGTTCTCGTTCTTAACTTATGATGGCACAGTATGCTATCAGTTTATCATACACAATTCAATTCTCAAATCAAAGTGCACATATCTACATTTAAAACTTGCTATTTGACCCTTACTCATTAAATTTTATTTCACTCTAGATCCAAAGTTGAAAGCATTTTACTTAACAAAGCACTTGGGTTCTTATAATTCCAGTCAAACTGACCATCTACACATGATTTGGCATAGTTGCGGTCTAGCTGCTTTTAAAAATGCAAACGGAATGTTCATGTCAGGTCAAACATGTTGAAGGCATTATTGCATCGGTACATCGTCATGTCTAACGTCTTGATGTCTCTGTTTCGTGACTCCAGTTTATAAAACCCATGTTTTAGATCAAAAGTGCATAGTTCAAAGATACACGACAAATTTGAAACAAACTAAAAGATAAAACGAAAAGCAAAAAAGGAGAAAAAGGCTTTGGAATCCACGATATCCTTTACAAAACAGGAGTAGGGGGTCCCCTGTCTTTTCTGCAACACTAGACGTGGAATGCTTTAACTCTACCCTGGGTTAGCGTCAATCCGTGAAGAGGTAAAATTATTGATGTATTACCGGTTAACAGCTCCATAAATAGTTCAAATACATTGATACCATATGGATCAACCAATTCATGATGGCGGCCAAGTAATTTTAGGATGGACGATTTCAACCTTGATTGGATGTATCTTTGATGTAGTAATTTATGCGACAACAACAATGCTCTCTTAAGAAAATCCTAAATCCTGATACTTGGAACAGGTACGACAGTATCGAATATACTGCGAAACATAAACTCCGTAAGCAGAGGAAGCAGGAATATTGCCACATAAATATGAAAAGTTTACAATAGGAAAGTTGAAGTCGTCCCGTTTGTCGTAAATCTGAAAGACGATTTTCCCTCGTAGTCAATTTCGAGGAATAAATCTAGGTATGAATCAGACTTTGTTGAGTCTGTAGTCGCCTTAATTTCTAGTTCGCTGGGATAAATTTGATCGAGATGCTCACTAAACGTAGGATATTTAAATACAAAATATCATAGATATTGCGAAAGGTAAAATTAAACGAACTGGTCAATTTCTTTTTGATATTTCGCAGCAGTCCCTGAATCAATTCTGCTTCATACGAGTAAAAAAACAAGCTGGCTAGTAGGGGCGCATAATTGTACCCATTGGAATGCGAACGGTCTGTTAAAAAATGTTGTCAATCAGAAAATCCAGCATTTTGAGAATATCACCTTTTTCATTTGTACAAAAATTTAAAGAATCGGAGTTGAATTATTGCAGATCTTTCGATTTTTTTTATATCCAGATTTGATTAACACCGCTGTATCAATGTATTTTTGAAGACCTGCCTTGACTGTTCACAGTATAGTTGTAAGTAATTTAGAAAAAGGCTTGGTGGAGCACCTGGATGAACCCGCTATATATCTTTCTTTGTATGAACACTTGTGTTGTATGGTATCCAGAATAAAATAGCTAGATCCGACTCGTCTGTTTTGGTGTCAATACCAAACGAAGACAGAATCGAATTGTGGTTAACAAGGATCTCTTCTTAGAAAATGTCTAATAGTCCTAGAGTGCAGCTAGGCTAGCTGAAAAACCATTTGGTAATATCCTTGATGGTTTTATCTCGACAGTTTTTGTGAATTACATGTTCATATAAAACATATTTACACAGTTTACACGGGAATGTTGAAAAATTTTTAAGGCTACATAATAATAAAAATATTTGAACGAGTCAAACAACTCTTATTTGAAATTACATGTCTGTATTGAAGAATTCAGAAAAAATATATCAGTAATTGTAAATATAATTATTTTGAAAAAGCTCTTTGATGTAATAAAAAAATGGGATAATTTAAAAATGAAATTAAAAAAAAACAAATAAATTGTTGTGTTAATTTAGATCTAGAAGATTGACTTAAGTGCACCAATGTTTTCCTGAATTGTTGACATTGACAATTGTTAGAACCCATTTCAATACATATGAAATAAATGCTAAAAGCTTAAAAATGGAAACACATTTCACACAAAATAACATATAGTTGACCACTGACCAACTATAACTTCACCTCTACACTATCATTTCTCTCAGGTAAAATAAAATTGATATCATTATCCGAAAATATTTGCCGTCTCTGTTCTAATGAGGAAGTGGGCAATTATATTTGAAGTGGATCTTTATTTTTCTCCACTGGGATTTATCGATTTTTTTATTTGGGGTCTTCTTTAACTATGTTTGGATCACGGACTTCCTTCATTTTAGTTCTAATGCTACTGATGAGAGGTTACTCCTTTTACAGAAGTTTGCTGCATTTGTTTAAATTCTAAAGTATTGAAAATACGACAAGGCTTTGAAACGAAGTGCACTTTGCAGTTGACCCAACCGTTAGATTTAACTTCCTATTTCGTTTTGTTTGGATTTGATCACTTTACTACGTTTGGATCTCAGACTGCCTTTGTTTTGCTTCTAATGCTACTGATGAGATATCACTCCTTGAAATATACATATATAGCATACTTAAATTTAACATTTTTGTTCAAAATTGGTAAACGTTTATTTTTATCAATATGTCTATTGTTTTTGGAGGGGAAAGCAAGTGTAAAACCAACGGTTTGAATAGGGTGGATCGTTCCAAACAGGTTTTTATGTTGTTAAATTTTATAAGATTATTGCTATTTTCTGTGATTACGCATTTGATACTTTGTGCGAAAGGGAAAAAAACCGTATTTATATTTGGTTGATACCAACTAGAAATATGATCATTTCACGACATCTATACCTGTATACCTGATGATGCTTGATATCGCTTTCATACCTGACGGAGGTGTCATAATATTACTGAAAAAACTAAAACCCTGAATTTTAACGGGAAATTTTATCACAGTATTTGCTATGGAAACATTTATTTAGTTAAATTTAAATGACGACCCATATTTATATTTTATTCCAAGTATCATGAACTTCTGATGAGACCATTGCTGTTGTCGCATAAATTACTATGATTAGGATATATCCAATCAAGGTTGAAATCGTCCCTTCCAAATTCCATGGTCGCCATAATAAATAAGTTGATCTATATGGTATCAGTGTTTCTCAACTTGTTATGGACTTGTTACTGGTAGTTTAACAATAAGTTGTACTTTTATCGGATTGACGTTAACCCGGATTAGAGTTAAAAGGATTCAACGACGGGTGTTGTGCAGGACAGGGGATGCTTACCCTTCCGGAGCACCTGATCCAAATACTGTTTTCTTCTCTTTGCTTCTTTTTTTTTAGATTGTTTCAAATTTGTCTTGTCTCTGAACTATGCACAATTGATCACGCAAAAGGGTATTCTTCACTTGACTTATATTTCAATTAGGAAGATTTACGTCAAATTTTGTCATTCTGTGTAATATACAGTAAAAACGAAGATGAAAAAACATGTTGAATAAACCCTTTCCAAATCCCTGAATGATTAAAAATGAGTAAACATAATTATCTGTCAATTAAAAAAAACATTTAAAAAGGTCAATTATATTTATTTTAGTTAAACTCTATTTCCAATTTTAGTATATATAATGTAACATAATGTACCTTGTGCTTGTGAGAATAATAAAATAATATACAAAATCACCAATGTTGAATAAAGAAGGAAAATTTATGTATGCTAAATGTTCATTTCAAGGAGTAACCTCTCATCAGTAGCATTAGAACCAAAACATAGGAAGTCCAAGATCCAAACGTAGTAAAAGAAGCAATCAAATTCAAACAATTCGAAATGGGAAGCCAAATCCGGACAACTTCTTAGTGCAATACTTTCGAAGATTTATAGATATCAAAGTGACACAGTGAAATCTTAAAGTAAAAAGACTGACAACAGAAACGAAAGACAATCATTAGTACACTACACAGAATACCAATGCGTAAGTAACACGAATCCAAAGAAAACGAATGTATGCTCACGTGCTCTAGAAGAGTAAACAGCTCTGCTTTACAATTGACATCCGTTGTGTTACTCGGTTATCAAAGCCGGTGATGAGTCACAATTTCAAGTAGTCATCGGTTCAGGGACAGAGTTCCATTTTTGTTTGTAAGATAGATATATTGTATTGGTAAGTCACGGAAAAACGTCCGAAGTGACAACTTTAATTTTTCTAACTGAAATTTTTGAATGCTAACTAACTTGTAAGCAGCAACCCTCCATCACGAAAATCCAGATAGAAAGCACAATGCCTACTAGTAGAGTAGTGTGTCAGCTGAGAGATAAATAACTCTTACGGTCTCATTTATACTTAGTCGCGCGACATCTCGCGACTGTCGCCCGAACATCGCGCGACTACCGCACGATGTCGTGTATTTCTACGACAAGTATAAACACCCAGCGATTTTCGCGCGACGATCGCTATGGAAGTATAAATGAGCCCTTAGGTTTGCTTTGAGTGTTGCTACATGTGAAAGAAAGTTCACAATTGGAATATCAAAGTCATCTATCTTGTCGTAAAGTTTTGTTTTCAAATCGCACTTATTGTAATTTGTATATTTGAGTCCAGCCATAGAGAAGACGAGGGTATGTCTGTAGTATTGTTGATATTAAGTTCAATGTGATTAATTCAATCAAAGTAGTAGCCAAATTGGAATAATTTAGTGAAAGAACATCGTCTTTAAAGCGGAACGTGTAAACAAAAGATTTAGTCAGTCGTTTACTCTCTTGTTGTAATTTTTTTAATTCGCACTTAATGTAATTTGTATATTTAAGTCGAAGCATATAGTAGACGTGAGTACGATTGTAGTATCTTTGATTTGAAGTAAATTGTGATTAATGCGATCGAAGTAGTAACCAATTAAGAATATTTATGTGAAAGAAGATCATCTTTATAGCGGAATGTGTAAACAAAAGATTTATTCAATCATTTCTCTTTTTTAGCAGAAGTCCCTGCAAGAATTCTGCTTAGTATAAGACTAGGTCGTTGGATCCAATAAGATGCCGATAACCTGTTGAATCGTAACACGCGTTTCATCAAACGTAACGAAACTGTTGTCAAGCGAGAAATCGAGGATTCGCCTTAGGTCATCGTAAGGGTTTTATATGTAATTCCCAAAGTAAGGTTTGTCCCATCTTGGAACCAAATACTAATATCTACACAGTAACACTTGCCATCGTTTTTATGAAGCAAAGGATACCAGATGATTTTAATTTTTTTCAGTTCAGTATGAAGATTGGTGTCAAGTGTGGAGAAATAAAAAATGTAGGTATTATGGCAAAAAAGAGATGTACCTTGTTTTGATGTATATATCATAATAGGTCTTTGAATTTTTGAGAATCAAAATTAAAGAGAAGCTTCTTTTACAGCAACAAATGAGCCCAGTAAGATAGAAATCAGCATTATGCAATGTAAATGCATGTACATGTATCATTTATTTAAGGCACAAAAAGACATTTAAAGGAGAAGACTATGTTTTTTTGAAAGTTATAAATATTAAAGCTTATCGGTTAATTGGTCATGAAAATCAAATTAAAAAATATGAATCTGCCCTTTTTACTATTGAAATCGCTGTTTTAAAATAATGGTTTTTGAATTTCCCGCGCCAATGTGCGCCACCATTATTGTTTTAGTTGTGACGTCACGAAGTCGGTTTGTAAAGTGAAAGTGAATAAGTAAGCAATTGATACAGTAACTGCGTAAGATGTCTAGAGAAAGTGAAAATTTGGGGCTTGCTCCATATAATTTCGAGCTGGAAGATCGAGGAACTACGTAGTAAGATGTCCAAATGCAGTAATGGAGGAAGATGTTTGCAGCTTGAGGACTGGTGTTTTTGTCACAAGTCTGAGGAAATGGATACTGTAGGCACTTTTTGTCGGATCAGGGATGACAAAAAAACTTTTCGAACATTTCCTTTCTCATTTGTGCAGTACGTTTAAAAGCCTGACAGTATGGCGTGATTTTGAAATGAACTGGTTAAAAATTGACGGATCAAATTCTTTGTTTACATGTCCAGCATCAGTTACAAACCCACTTAGTGACGTCACATGCTTATCGGAAGCTATCGGCAATAATCAATAAAATTATCACCATCAATGCCTAACAAGCAGGAGAGTTCTACAAGATGGCTATCTACATGAAATTGGAAGATTTAATTTTTGCACAGCCTTGTGCATTTTACGCAAGGACTTTTTGTATTAAAAGTTATTTATTTCTATTTACATATGCATGATTTCTTATAGGAAGCCAGCTTATTAAAAAGGCGGTCTTTCCCTTTAAATTAATAGTTTTCTCCTAACTTTCCTGATCTTTTCCAATGTTATAATGTTAGGTTCTTCTAGAAAATCTGGGTATTTTTAATAACCACATGGTCAATTTTGGACCAAATACTGACTGGCAAATCCAAAGATTTCTTTTTGCTCTTTTGTTTTCCTCCCTATCTACAATTTGCTTTGATGTTGCTAACTTATACTTCTATGTCAAAATCAACATATAACCAATAAAATATATTATTTAAAATATAATAAAACAAAGTTTGTCAAAACAATCTCCCTTCCCTTTAATCAAATCTAAGTGTAACTTACAACTACTACTATTTTGTTACCTCAAGTTGTCGTACTGATATTC
>JAULBM010279548.1:0-16449 GCA_032357055.1 Geukensia granosissima
TTCAGTGTAGTGTTGTGTGCTCTATGTTTGTCTTTTGTTTCATTTTGTTGGCCATGGTCTTGTCTGTCTTCCGACTTAACGATTTCTGTGTGCCCCATTGGTATCTTCGAATCTTTTTCATATTGACTGCTACTTAAATACATTTTTTTATCTTTACGTTGTGTTCTTTTTTGATGTGTCACCTTTTAAAAAATATATCTACCATCAAGACGGATTTTTGGTGCGTAAGTGTGCAACAAATCTTAACTTCAATACATCTGAAAACAATTTTGCTCAATGCTGTAGATTAAGAACCTTAACAACTTCCCTTACCTTTACCGTTCCTTTAGGGTCTTCATATGAATTAAGTCTGTTTCTTTCATTTCCGTACAGGACACTGAAGGACTTTACAAGTTTGACCTCCTGACCCTCCTTAACACCGTGTACTTCTACCCCTTGTATTATTATAGGTACTATGAAATCAACCTAATTAAATATTTTATTTCACATTAATGTAAAAGAAGTCATTTAAATACAAATTTTATGATGATTTTTCGCTGTTAGAATAAACAAATTATACATGATGTATTTCTCTCTTATAATTTTTACATAATACATTATAAAACATATTTTAATATGTAATTAAATTTCTTCATTTGAGCGATGTTGGTGAATTGTCGTTCCTGAAGGCACAATGTGTCTGTTTTCATGTTCTAGAGACATTTGCCTTTTTACATTGTATCTATTACAACAAAAAAGATAACTGCTAATTACCAGAAACCATGGCATTGTGTCTGTTTTGCTGGCACACCAACCATTTTTGGGATAAAACAAACGACCGAAAATTTCCAGATGGTCATCGTCTAAATTGGTAGAAGATTCCAGCTGGTAGTCATACACGTTACCAGATGCAAGTCCTAACTGTCGGCCACATTTGGTTGCTTCAATTTAATTTATCAAGTAATGAGATAAATCGATAGAAATATTTAAACGTAGCAAAATGTTTTACCGTTGAAACAGCCTCCTGAATTCTTGTTTACAGTTCAGTCTAGATTGTTTAATAATAAGAAGGGATTAATCATTACAAAAGTCCAGCATATGATAAAAATTATTTTAAAAATGGAATTTAATCAGAGGCTTCTAGGAGCCTGAAACACACCTGGATTTGCAAGTGTCCTTTAAAAAGTATGGTTTTGGTAAAACTCTAGATCAGTAATCTTTGATAATTGATGATATCAAAACTTGGCCAGCACCTTGTAAAGATTATTCTCATCATGTTTGAAATTAACCCATTTAGCGATTAGCAGTAAGAATTGTTAAATTTCCGTAAGGTTCAATGTTAAATTAAGTCCCGTTATGGTAGTTAATAAGATGGCGGTTCGGTAAAAAGTAACAACACATGGTAAGCAACATGTAAGCAAGTTATACACAATGTTTTGATTTAAGTCCATTGTGTGGTTTTTGGAAAGATTTTTTTATTAATTTTATTAGGTCCTATGTAAAAACAGGTTAGCCGCTGAAAGTCTTATTGGCTGACATATTGTGAAAACATTTCGGCAGCACTGAGTAAGAAATTTGCTTTTAATAAGTTTGGTGTTTGTCCAGGAGAAAACATGTGTATAGATAAATTAACCAGAGGTAACTAAATTCCCCTGTAGCGGCCACGTTGAATGACGGATCAACCCCAGAGTAGCAATGGTTTGTTTAACCGTGTAAGAATCATTCATGCAATGTTTTGTTTTAATCCGATTTACCTTTGTCTAGAAGAATATGTTTGAATGAATTTCCCATGAAGTCTTATGCTTAACCAAGTTCCCTGGTGGCTCCCGTATTGGATGACGGATCTGCACAAAATAACCGCATTGTAAGAAACGTTCATGCCACCCATTCAGTCGTTTTCTAGAAGATGATTTTTGTATGAATTTCTCTTAAGTTCATATGCTAAACTGAGTTTCCCGTTTGCAGCCATATTGAATGACGGATCAGCACGAAAGAAACAATACTTGGTCGGTACCTTCTAATAAACATTGATGCCATGTTTGGATTTATTCAATACAGTCGTTCTCTAGAAAAAGTTTTGGAATAAAAATACTAAAGTGTGCTACGTTCCCCGCTTGCACCCATGTTAGATGACAGATCAGCAGCATAATATACAAATCTGGTCAGTACCTTCGTAGGAACATTCATGCCATGTTTGGTTTCAATCCATTCAGACTTTGTCCAGATTAAGACTTTTGTATAAATTTTCCATAGAGCCCTTTGTTAAACTAAGTTCCCTTACTGATGGTCATGTTGCAGTTCTCTAGAAGTTCAAAATGTGATATGTAGTCAAACAGACGCACGGACGGACGACAAAAAAGTAGCGGCAAAAGCTTACATTACTTTTTGTTAGGCGAGTATATTCGATAAAATAAGCTTTCTAATGTAGACTCTCTAGAAACAAAAAAGTAATAGAGAAGGAGAAATGCATCATAAAACTGCATTTAAAATAAATTCTAACTGCAGAAATGGAAATTCGATGCTGTTGTTCTTGGTTTCTATCATTGTTAATTGACTTTGTTAACAACAAAAAAATGAAAAAGACAAAGTATACTTACATTTTCCAATAACCTGGATTTCATCAATCTCAAAATAATGAAAATATCCACCAATCTTTGGGCCAGGATCAGTGAAATCGAAGTTTTTGACACTGACGTATTGACCAATGATCGGTCGTTTACACTGGTACCTAAATATTCTGTTATATCTGGGATTTCTGTTATCGTCACATCTAAAGGCTCCATAGGTTATAAAATCCCATCTGTGCTTACTTACGTAGGTTGCTAGATATCTATGGTTTACAGGATACCATACTACAGGATTAACAACGAGATTCATTTATCATTAGAAACATTACAATTTAGTTGGAATTCTTTCAAACTAGAGGCTCATAATGCCTCAGAATTATATAATAATATAAATACGGACATCTTTTTCCATCGCGTTCCATCTTTTTTAACTATCTGGCTTGTTGGGGAGGTTGAAGTTTCCCTTGTTTAAAATTATATATTTAAACTTCATTTTCTATTGATTTAAAGGATGATTAAATATCTTATCGTCTTTACCCTATTGACGAAGGAATTGGCAAAATAATGGGAAAACTACCATATAAAGACTTTCATGACAGTTACTGTAATGTACAATTAAAGGTAAAATAAAAATTCACAAAAAAGTGATATAAGCATAGCTTTTAAATGTACCCAGAATGCATGTGTCAACTGCTTCTATGATGTAGACTCGGAATGCACGATTTCTTAAAACAAGGTTAAAGCAGTTAACAATGAAGATGCTTATGTGCTTTGAGCAAGAACCTATAGTCATGTCTTGCTTAAAGGGGTACTCAACACCCTCATGAAAATAAATTCCACTCGTTTAATTTTCCTTATATTTTTTTAGACATTAACTTTGATGAAAGAAGGAAAACATAAAGATTTAAAGAATATTAAACCACACATTTCTCTGGGATTCTTTCAATAAATATATAGTAATTTCATCATCAAAAATTTTGATCACTGATATGCATTAATTTTATTATAAAAAGATACTTGATTTAAACGTAAGGATGATTTTTGCAGAGTTATTTCCCGTAGGTGTTGTGTACCCCCTTAATTGAGGAAACCAAATGTGGTAGAAAAAAAAGATATGATAAAATAAACCATGCTTAGGGTTTATCGAGAATTAATTAATTCAAGAATTAAAATGGGACTTCCAAAACCTTATTTCCTATTAATGAGTTAATTGATCGCTTATTAAAAACTGCAGATTAAATTTGGTCTCCTCTTATTACACAGAGAGATTTTGTCAATGTAAAGTATATACCCGTTTAACTTTGAAATAAATTGTGCATATCTTTTTCTGCAATTTGCCCAATGAGCAATATAGAAGTAATAAATTGTATAGTTTTGAGCCACCCCTGTTCACAATATTAACCAGAGGCTCTACGGAGCCTGTTATCGCTCACCTGGCAAATGTTTTGTTAACTGTGTCTGATTGTCTTAATTTTTTGACAATTTACTACATGATTGAAAAGGACTATCTGATTAACATGGGCCAATTATAACACATAATTGTTGTAAGAAACACATCTGGAACATTCATTCAATGTTGAGTTTCAGCTAATGTTTGCTAAGGAACTATACATGCATGATAACAGGCCATGTAGTATCGGAGAAATACTCAATGATAAAATAAAACTAAAGTCAATGGTAAAATGTTGGTCAATGATCTATTTTTGGCTCAACCCTGTTAGTCTACAAATGAAACATTGACACACCAATACGCATGATGGTTGGTCACGCAGTATATGAGAACACGAAACTGAAATGTTAGAGTCAATGATTAAGGATTGACCATTCTGTAAGATTATCAAAGATATAGTGCAAACCAACCTTAATTGGCAAGTCATACAGTATGTGACCAAATGAGGTCAAAGAAAGTTTAACCAGAATCAACGATGCATGAAATGTAGGCCAATGTGACCTACTTTGGCTGAGATGCTGGAAGATTTCTAAAATGGATCGGTACATCAAGATAAATGATGGCACGTCAGTTTTGAGAAAAAATAGTCACTGTTGCATGGAAGAAGGTCAAGGTGATCTATTTAGGGGATGAGTTGGGGATCTTGCTTACATGAATGTAGGCCACAGTTTCTGAGGCAACAAGTTGGACTTAAACTTTATGGCGACCATTTATTATTTCCGATCGACAAACGATCCACAAGTTAAGTAAAGCACCCTCTAACAAACATTTCTGCAAAGTAAAATTTTAATCCACTTTGTAGTTTCTAACAAGAAGATGTTTGAAATTTGGACCAATCAGAACACATAATGGGCCCTGGCGATCATGTTGACTTTCAGATCGGCACCAATTTCATAAGTCTGCCTAACATTTCTGCTAAGTCAGGTTTAAAATATGTACAGGCGTTTCCAAATAGAAGACAAGTAATGTTGAAAACTTGGCCCAATAGGAACACATAATTTGCCCTGGCAGCCATGTTGAATTTTGGATCGGTACCAATTTTACAAATCTAGCAAAGAACCACCTGCTTATCATTTCTGCCAAGTTTGGTTGAAAACTGTTCAGTAGATTAAGAAAAAAAGATAAAAATCTTTAACTCCCACAGGGTTCAAGGTTCAACCAAGTTTCGTCATGACGGCCATTTTGAATTTCCGATCGGCAAACGATTCACAAATTAAGTAAAGGACTTTCTAGCAATCATTTCTGCAAAATAACAATTCAATCCTTTTAGTAATTTTACAAGATGACGTCTGAAATATGGACTAATGAGAATACATATTTGGCCCTGATGGCAATGTTGAATTTCAGATCTTCACCAATTGCACAAACCTTGTTAAGGACCACTTGCCTAACATGTCTGCCAAGTTTTGTTGAAATCGGTTCAGTGGCTTCAGAGAAGAAAATGAAAATTTGAAAAGTTAACAGACAACGACGACAATACCGACGACAACCACGCCGCCAACGATGACGACGCCTGCAAAGTGATGACAAAAGCTCAAATGGCCTTGTGGGGCAGGTGAGCTAAAAATTTGAACATTAAAACAGTAAACAAGGTATGCATTTTTAGCGGTCAAAACCTTTTTTAAATATTACACGTATATGATTGTTAAATAATCTATTATATTTAAGATCTAATATCGTGTATGTCATATGACATATTTCGAAAAACATTCTTGCCGTCGTTGGCAACAATAGAGCATTTTGACATGTGAATGCAACCTACTCTCCTGTCTATGTAGAACAATAGCATGTACTTCGATGTATTCTTCAAGGTTTAGCAAATACCAAGCTTTAGAATATGGCCTTGCTGAGCAGTATGGTATTCCGGTTCCCCGTCCTGTAAATAAGAAAACATGACATGATTTTATTTCATTGGACAGTCTGGTTTTCTTTTCTTTTTGAATTTCATTTTCGTACTTATTATTGATTTCCGTATTTAGTCCCTCATTTTAATAGGGTCGAATTAAAACCCATATCAATGAGAGGATTCTACAACTGTGAACAGTTAAATTATCATCATTTTGAACTTTCTATGTGGCTGAAAGGTGTTAATAAAACATAAATTGTAACGTGTTACATTGGATTTATTTTTCTACAGAAATGAAGTCAAAGTTGAAACATGCATACTGATCGTTTCTGGGCCGAATCCTTGTTGCTTGATACAGGGACAAAGTAAAACCATGCTTTGCTTGTGGGAAGATAGCAGTAGGTGTTCATTCCACCAAAGTAAGGTTAGAATTGGCGCAATAGTTTCAGAAAAATAGTTTTAAAGTAAATGTCCCATTGGATTCTACGTTATAAAAAGTTGACTGTGACAGCCGTCTTTATTGACGAACAGAAATGCTAGATGGTAGAAGACCAGAAGTTAGATTGGCTCGAAATATTTAGAGAAGGACCAGTTTAATGGGTGTTCCGTGGGGCCGATTCAAAATACAAAATTACCAATTTTAAATAAATAAATATTGAGAAACTTGGTATGCTATACGTACATTTCAAGGGGTAACCTCTCATCACTAGCATTAGAAGCCAAATGAAGGAAGTCCAAGATTCAAGAATAGCAAAAGAAGCACTCAAAACAAAAACAAATCGAAATAAAAATGCCAAATCCGACGGCATGGCCAATTATAAAGGGCAATACTTTCCGTATTTTCAGTGATTTAGAATTTTTAACGAATGCAGCAAATTTCTGTAAAAAAAACATTATTTAATAAATTTGATTTCCAACAAGTCTGACAACTGGGCTGGTGAAGATCTGCTATGGTGGGCATTCCCCTTGGCGAACGGACTTTCTATGCAAAATATAGGACCACTCTAGGGGCATTACATAAATGGAAAGCAGTTTTTGTGCAGAAAAAAGTTACCTCTCAGTTGCAACTGCCAACTTGAAAATGTATAACAGTTGTTAATGGCTTTGAGAGAAACATTTAGGCATTGTTTGGTTTCAATCCATTAAGTGATTCTCAAGAACACGAAAGAGAAGTCGTCAGTGGTATTAAAATAAATTAAATTTTAAGTTCCAAGCTCCATCAATCTTAAAATACAACAGATCGGCACCAAAATGTAAAAAACCTAAGGAAATGCCATGTTTTGCTATGTTTTGTTAAAATCCATTCTCAAGAAAAAAATTTTGTATTGATTTTTAAAATGATCCTTTGTTTTGAATATGTTTCTGGCTATGTTCTGAGGATCAGTTTATGTTTGATATAATTTTATTCACCGGATCTGTAGAAGAACTTCAATCAATAACTGACGGAAATTTGTTGTTAATTACAGATAAAAAAAGAAATCATCAAAACCCAATCATAAATTCCGGGAAACATAAAAACACATACAAATTAGGCCACAATTTCAATTTAAAGTACATTTTCCCCATTAAATTGGTTTTAATAGTCATTGAATTTTTTCTCTACCTGTGCTGATAAAATTTAAAATAGATACATATTTATATTTTAACAAGGAACAAGGGAATCTATATTCTTGAAACCTTACCTGTGATCGATGCGCTGTTGGCTTGACACTCCTAGTTACTGTTACTCGTTTTACATGTACCAATCAACAGCGGCATCGATCTTTTAAGTTCAACTGGTAGGCTGCACATTATTTATAATTGTGTTGAACTCACCTATATAGCTTTTGCCCTTGATACTAAGCAATGAAAATAATTAACGACTGCTTTATAAAAATAGTTATAGTTGGTGCCTTTAGAGATCCCATCATTCGTTTGATACGCATGACTTGTAAGATTGTATTGATAGCAATTCTTTATTGAACAACAGTTTAAATTGATTTTTTCTAATTTGCAATATTCAAAACTAAGACAAAAATAACGTGAGTCTTATTCAAATGCAAGTTAATAGTTTAAATGTTTTACAAATCCGCATACTTCTTGGTAAATTTTTTTGCAAATAAAACTCAAGATGACTGTTATACCATTAGATAACAGTTATTTTGCGTGTAGTTTTGCCCTATTTTACAAAGAAAAAAATTAAAATTATATTAAAGCTCTTTCAAGTGATTAACTATTATTTATGTTAAACCTTTAAACATGTTCTTAATAACATAATACAATAATAGTTCATAATAAAAGTTCATTATATATATTGTCCCAATGATATTGAGTATGTACCTGTTAAACCATCAACAGCATGCCAAGGTTCATTACCACTCAGTGCTGGGGCAGAGTTATAACTTTTCCCTTTTCCAAATGTATGAAACTCATCAGGGTCCGATGCTGAAAACAACAAAGATAAACCGGCTAAATTAAAAAAAAAAAAGAGATTTTTATTACAACAACCTAAAATATGCATCTTTTTATAGTGAAAAACGTTCTGAATGGGTTTTGTTTTTAGTTTCTTTAAGCATTTTCATCTAGGCATTACCTAAAACCTGCTTAATATAACTATGTACACACTCTTCGACAAGCTGTAAAATGCCTTTGGGAAATTTTATGTTTCAAATTTAAATGAATTTGAACTGCGGTCTCATATGTGGCTGAAAATGAGAATTCCAGCCGATGAAATATCATATGAAAAACTTCATTGCAAATTTAAGATGTAGTCTAACTCTTGTTTTTACAAATTTCGTTAGATATGTTTTAGCTAGCTATCTTTGCTAGAAGACTGAAAGCTTCGTATATCAAAAAATTAAAGATACATAATAGGCAGATAGAATCGTTAAGTCAAAAGACAAACAAGATCACTGGAGACAAAAATAACACAGTTCACAAAACACTACACTTCAAACAAAAAAACATAGTACAAGAACACTACACTGAAAGCTTACACAAACCTTACAAAAATAAGGGTGGGCTCTGGTTTTGCGGAATGGTAAGCCAATTTTGTTCCCCTATTGGCACCCGTCGTGATTAGTCACAGCTGGTATACGAACAGATTCTATTTAACAACAGGGGAATATATCCGTTGTCATTTCATAATTTATACCGTACAAACAAATCATGACGGCTACCAGAAAACAAACTCCGGAGTGGCGATTCCTGGTTCAGTAGCTTTCTTGTCGGTAGCAACATTCTATCAATACAACCGTGATAGGAAGCACGAACCCTGCTATCGAGCGTATCAACCGACAAAATATACTACGTATTTAATTGTAGCATGAATGTTGACACATGAAAGTAAAGTTATCAATGAGAATAATCCATGTTATCTCTGAACTTTGTCCTAGAGTTTTCTTCTTAAACCGTCCTTCTAGATGTTACTTCAAGTATGAAGCAGACATTGCACTTCATAAATGCAAAAACAAAGTAACCAAAAGGTAAAGGAATAAATCGATGAAAAGGAGTGCACAGTCGATTCCCAATAGAATTCCAAATGTTTGTGTAAACACACGTTCGCCAAACAATATAAAAATGTCATGAATGTTGTCAATCATGTATGTATGTCTCAAAGAGAAATCTTTCGTCAGTAGCATAAGAGTCGAAACATAGGGAAGTCAAACATTCAAACAAAAATAAGCACTCAAATCCGAACAAATCGAAATTGGAAGCCAAATTCTGCAACAGGGACAACTACTAAGTGCAATACGTTTTGCAAATGTCACCAGAATACTTTTGTTAGGCTAATGCCGTACATCGACTTTCATTTTGAATAGCCTGTGCAAAGAGTAAAATTCTGGCAATGAAAAAGTCAACAGGAAATCAATAATTATATAAGTTCTCACCACAGTAAGGAATATCACAGCTCTCATAACCATCCTCAGAATAAAAACATCCGGGAGGGTAGCTTGCACCATTATAGATCTTTCTACAATAATTGTGCTCGAATTCCCCGACCCACCATGTGTTGGTCGTAAAGTCGCCAATATTCTCCCATCGTAGACATGCCTTTCCAGATAAGGTTATGTTTCTTTTCCCGTTGTATGAAGCACCGAAATCTGTTTTATACATACACTCCCGACGGCCTATTATACAATTTAAAAGAAAGAATAATATAAATACAATGCCATTTTTTATTTGAGCATAAATAAATTTCAACGACCTATTAAAAAGTAACAAAAAAAAATAAACATTGTTTATACTTTAGTAGTATAAAGTTAATAAAATACTCTATAGCATCAGGTTCACACTTTAAACATCGCAACCTACATGTGTATGTGCAAGGCAAAATTGCAATTATATATTCAGTTATATGTCACTCTTTAGCCAATCTACCAGACGTTTTGTTAAACCCCGCCAAGAGAGTTATCTTCTTTTTACATCGTAAATCCCGTGGAGACTTATGCGCCAGGTTCATGACCATTGAAAACAATATAAAACAAAAAATAGTTTCTCTTAAAACTCGTTAAGATACATCGTTTTTGCAAAATTTTATTAAAGTAAAAACAGAGAGTACATGAAAAATTTTTGAGGTCACTGGTTTTATAAAGTCAATCCTGGATTCTAATGTATTTTATTTGAATCCGTAACGCACTCGTCGCTACTTCGGTCGAGTCCGTACCCTCCTCAAACCTCGTCTGTATTACGTCAGCTGCCGTTTGATCTACTTTCGGAAATCTTCTATGTAAGGTATATAATGTTGCCATTCTTCTATGTGGAGGTATTTAATGTTGCTATTTCTGGTACTATATAACTCTGATATACACTCATTGGTGTCACGGTCAACTTCCGGCGAATTAATGTAGCGCGTAGACACATATCAAATCTCGTAGTACAGGGATTTAGGTAGAACAGCGGAGTCACCCGAGGTTTTTCGATTGTCCGTAACGCTTTGATGAATAATTTCCCTTTGCTACATTTGAGTGACAAAATCAAGAGACGACAAAAATGTCACACTAATCCTACATGCACCTGTAGTATTTGAGGAAGTTACTTTTAGCTTATATCATTTCCTTAAGTGTAAATGTGCAACCAATGTTTAAAGCTTGAATGTCGTGGATTAAAATCTGTTGGAGCTAATGACACGGCAATCTTTTCCCTTTGACCGTAGAAGAAAAAATAGATTTTTTACAGATGAATAACTTAGAGTAATTATAATAAGTCTTTGAATCCATTGCTATAAATTTGAATAAAATAAGATTTTTTGACTAACGACAAGAATTACCATTCCTAAATCCCTTTTTCAGTATAGTGCCAAAAGTGGGTTAAAACGTCATGCATTAAAAAAAGAAGGAAGACAACTACTCTAAACGTGAATGCATTCTTATTATCGCGTTTCTAGTCAAATGGAATTTTCAAATTAAAAGCAAAGTATATCTTACTTGTTGGAGTGTAATAACAAATTGGCAAACCAACATATCTGTTGTCAGAAGCAAGGCTGGAAAAGTTTGGATGCAGCCCTTCAAATCTAAAACCAATGTTTTCGTTCGTAAGAAAAAAAGGTTCGTACTTCCATTCCATATTGGAAACATCTTGGCAATCTTCTGCAGATGGCCCCTGTAAAGGAGTAGGTACGTTAAGCCCCATATTTGGCCCAAATTTTAGATTTTGTGACACAATGATAAGATGTTGTGAAAATGCTGTTTGATCATCGTCTTTTAATAATTCATTACTTTTTCTTGTATAATTTTTGTCATTTCGACAAAATGGAAGGGTATATTTGATTATTTTGACAAGAATTTAACATTTTCGGTTAAATACTCAATTTTTGGAGTTGTTTTGTTAAAAATAAATATGATCGCACAAAAACATCGCAAAGATATTTCAACCAAACATTTGCACTTGATAGATCTTTAATTGGGCAAACTTTGGTTGTGATGTTTTTGTGGGATCTATATTAAAATCGACAAAATAGTATCAAATATTGCAAAAAAAATCAATTTCTTAGTATTTTCACATTTAAAGCATTTTCAATGTGTCTTGTGACCATTGTAGAACTAATTAAACTAAAAATTATGTTGGATTTTCTTTTTATTGACATTATTCAATACAAAAAAATATAAAATAATAGATATTAAACAATTTTCATTTTTTAGCCAAATTCTTCGGCCAAAAATGGGACTTCTCGTCTTTTGCAAGTACAAAATTGATTCCTAATCATGTGAGGTTAACAATCAGAAGTTCATCATTGCTGTCATGTCAATATTGTATCATCTGATTCCTGAGAGATCCGAGGAGATATGTTGTAACAAATTTCAAACATTTATAACAATTAATTTGAAATTAATAACAAAAAACACTATCTACATGCAACAATGTATCATGTACTGTGCTCTTTCAATGGAAAAGCATTTCCCGATTATAGAAACCTAAAATTTCTATATCCTAAATGGCCGAGTGGTCTAAGGCACTAGACACAGTAGTAGCGATCGTAGCCAGGTATGTCTTTGTGGCGTGAGTTCGAATCCTACTGAGGGAGGGCAAGATTTGCAGGTACAAAATTTATTTCTAACAATTTGAATTTAATAATCAGAACGTCATCATTACGGTATCATCTGATTCCTCAGAAATCTGGTGGGAGCAATATTGTCACAAATTTCAGACATTTTTATCAGTTGATTTGAAAATAATAACAAAAACATAAATCATCTATAGCCTAGATTGCTGAGTGGTCTAAGGCGTTGGACACAGTAGTGGCGATAGAAGCCAGGTATATCTTTTTAGCGTGCGTTCGAATCCCACTGATGGAGGGTAAGATTTGCAGGTACAAAATTCATTCCTAACAATTTGAGGTTGATAATCAGAAGTTCATTATTGCTGCCATGTGAATCTTGTATCGTCTGATTCCTCAGAGATCCAGAGGGGAGATATATTGGCACAAATTTCATACATGTACATAAATTGATTTGAAAATAATGAAAAACACTATTTACATGCAACAATGTATCTTTCAATGTAAAGGCATTCCCCGGTTACTTAAACCTAAATTTTCCATAGCTTAGATGGCCAGTTCGAAACCCACTGTAGACGGGCAAATTTGCAGGTACAAAAATCTTTCCTTACAATGTGAGGTTAATAATCAGAAATTCATCATTGCTTTCATGTGAATATTGTATCATCTGATTTCTTGAGATATCCCGGGGAGATATATTGTGAGGAATTTCGAACATTTATATGAATTGATTTGAAAATAATGAGAAGCACTATCTACATGCATAATGTATCATTTACTGTGCTCTTTCAATGGGCATAACCCGGTTACTTAAACCTGAAATTATTATAGTCTAGATGACCGAGTGGTCTAAGGCACTGGACGCAGTAGTGGTGATCGAATCCAGGTATGTCTTAGTAGCGTGATTTCGAATCACACTGAGGAGGGCAGAATTTGGAGGTACAAAATTCATTCCTAACAATGTGAGGTTAGGTATCAAAAGTTCATCATTGTTTTCATGTGAATATTGTATCATCTGATTCCTTGGAGATCCGCTTGAGATATATTGTCACAAATTTCATACTGGTGAGTTTGAATCCCACTGAGGGAGGGTGAGATTTGCAGGTACAAAATTCAGTCCTAACAATGTGAGGTAAATAATCGGAAGTTCATCATTGCTGCCATGTGAATCTTGTATCATCTGATTCCTCAAAGACCCAGGTAGAGATTTATTGTCACAAATTTCTTACATGTACATAAATTGATTTGAAAATAATGAAAAACACTATCTACATGCAAAATGTATCATTTACTGTGCTCTTTCAATGGAAAGGTATAACCCGGTTACTTAAACCTGAAATTTCTATAGCCTAGATGACCGAGTGGGTCTAAGGCACTGAACGCAGTAGTGGTGATCGATACCAGGTATGCCTTAGTAGTGTGAGTTCGAATCCGACTGAGTGAGGGCAAAATTTGCAGGTACAAAATTCATTCCTAACAGTGTGAGGTTAATAATCAGAAAGTGATCATTGCTTTAATGTGAACATTGTATAATCTAATGAATCACAGATCCGGTGGGGGAGGTACATTGTCACGAATTTCAAAAAAATGTATAAATTGATTGTTGTGGCTGTAAATAATGGAAATACGATATCCTTTAAAACATACATGGAAGCAGGGATAGATTTGCTTCCAAAACAGTAAAAATACTATCAACATGCAACAATGTATCATGTACGGTGCTCTTTTAATGGAAAGCCATTACCCGGTTACTAACACCTAAATTTTCTAAAGCATATATGGCGGAGTGGTCTAAGATTTTAAATGAAAAATGTTATGAATCTGTCGATAATTTAGTAGAAGATATTAATACAGTTCTTTGTGATGCTTCTGAACAGTCTTCAAAGAAAATAATTAGAAAACCCCTTGCTTTACCCAAGCAAATACCCAAATGGTATAATGAATCCTTATTTTGTTTGAAAAAAAATCTTGATATCAAACATAAATTGTTTGAGAAATATAGAAGGGATCCCATAGTCCGGGGAAATTTTTCAGTGCTCTTAAACACTATAGAAAAATGCGTAAGAAAAGAATACGGGAACACAGAAATGAGATTATAGATAAGCTTGATTCTATGTTAGAAATATTGGGCTGTTTTAGCTAGTTTGATCTCTAATAAAGACATTATCTCCAAAGATTCTGATATACAACCAAATCAGTGGTTTGATTACTTTAGAGATCTTAATAAGAAACAAGGACAGAGTTGTCCTGAACTTTTAAATAAGCTTGAAGATATTGAAAAAACCAAAAAATTTTCAGAATTAGACAGTGTTATAACTATTAAAGAACTTCCTCTTTAAAAAATAATAAGGTTAGTAATTTTGACCTAATACTGAATGAAATGTTAAAATATGGCCAAAGTTTTGTTTTAAAAGGCCTTCATCAATTATTTAACTTTATTTTATCAACAGGAAATTTTCCTGTCAGATGGGCAAAAAAGTATTATTGTGCCTCTTTTCAAAAATGGATCCAAAGATGATCCCTCAAATTATAAAGGATTGACAATTGGAAGTAATATTTGTAAACTGTTTACAAAAATTCTGAATACTAGATTAAATAAATTTTTAATAGAAAGAAATATTATTTGTGTTGAACAAATTGGCTTCACTAGAGGAATGCGTACAAGTGATCACATGTTTGTACTTAAAACACTTTATCACAAATACACCCAACAAGGGTCTAAAAAACTTTATTCTTGTTTTGCAGATTTTAGAAAAGCCTTTGACACTTATTAAAAATATGTATGAAAATATTAACTTGTGTGTGAAAACAAACCCCATTTATACAACTGTTAATTTTCAATCTTTTGTTTTGGTCAGACAAGGAGACAATTTAAGTCCTAATTTATTTAAGATTTTTATTAATGATCTACCAACTATTTTGATGCTATCTGCAAAACCAGTGGAACTGGAAAAATACAGCTTTAACTGTCTCATGTATGCCGATGATGTCATTTTATTATCAGAAACTGCTGATGAGTTACAAAATTGTCTTTCCTGTCTAGAAAAATATTGTAAACAATGGGGACTTTCAGTAAACATTAAAAAACTAAATCATTAATATTTAATAAAACTGGTAAATTAGAACCAGTAAAATTTCTTTACAATAATAATGAAATTCAAAATGTCAGGAGCTATACATATCTTGGGCTGAATTTTGGTATCTCAGGGAATTTTAAGGAAGCAAAATATGACTTGTATAAAAAAGCCATAAAGCTTACTTTAAGTTGAGGAAAAGTTTTGAACAGTTTAAACCTAAAATTAAAACTATGTTACATATTTTTGACCATACCATAAAACCGGTTTTACTTTATGAAAGTGAAATATGGGGAATTTTTTATGTAAAAAAATTAAAAAAAAACTTAAAGAGATATTTTTTAGTAAATTATGTGATGATTTAGCACCAGAAAAATTGCATATTAAAATTTGTAAATATTTAATTGAGGTACCAAGATTCTCAACAAACATTGCTGTAAATGGTGAGCTTGGTCGATACCCCTTGCTTTTAGAAGTGTTTTTTAACATGATTAAATATTGGTTTCGTTTGTCTAATTTGCAAAATTGCCTAGCAGCAGATGCATATAATTTTTCACAAAGACTTTATAGTGACAATAAGACATCTTGGTATAGTTGTATAATTGAGCTATTTGAATATTTTGATATAAATGTAAATTGCTATAATGTTTCAAAAGAAATGCTAAAATTACTTAATTCTAGATATAATGTTATATGGGAAAAGCTTATCCTTGATAATCGCCAAAATCTCCGTTATGGAAATAAGTTAAGAACACAGCTTATTTAAGTATATTTTTAGTCACGAAGATTACCTCAAGTGGGGTAACTATAGTCAGAGAAGGCTAATTACGAATTTTAGAATCAGCTCTCATAAACTCGAAATCGAGAGGGGTCGATATTTTAATGTTCCTGCAGATCAAAGGACTTGTAAATTATGTAAATTATCTGTGGAAGGTGAAATACATTTTCTGTTAGAGTGTCCTGAATTGCTTGTAGCTAGACAGGGTTTATTCCTCGAATGCCAACATCCTTTGATCTTCCGACATTTTACCTGTAAAATTTTGTTGGCGTTCAAGGAA
>JAULBM010279658.1:305-16449 GCA_032357055.1 Geukensia granosissima
CAAGGCTAAATTTTCCGCCCCTAACCAACCCACAATTTTTCCAGTGGCAGTCTAAAAGTCCCTCCCTTACCGGTCCCTTTCTTACAGTTTACATATTGATTTATTATATTTTGCTAACTTGTTTCCGTCCTGAAAATGCATGAAATATTTACCACTGGACGTTAAACAACAATCAATCAATCAATAAGACAATAATTCATAAATGGAATATTCTCGCCCAACATCCCGCCCAACAAACGGACGACCGTTTTTGAGGAGTTCTACCCCTCACGGAGAATACGAGTAGTTCTTTAACCCCGGCTTTTCACCGGGAAGGAGAGAAATTCTACATCGTACCAAACCAATGTACGCTCCTTTAAGAAAGGGTTTACCTGCAGGAGGCGAAACATAAATATGTCAAAAATTTATATATATAATTATTACCTAATTAATTAAATGAAAAGTTTAGAAATTGTTCAGAATTAACGAGTTATTCCTTACGATTAGCTTAAACTGACAAACTGTTTATTTCACGCCCGAAAAGAACCTTTCAGTAATCGGGTGCCGTTTTATGGAACAATATTCTACAAGAAATAAAATATTCCAAGAATATATATATATATTCAATAGTTAATATTCCGATTATTTATTTCAACAACAAAACAAGAATTAGTGTTTCAATTATGATATTGTGTTGGTGTATATGCTTCATTTTATGAAATTGTTTTTTATTGTTAATTTTTATATTTTTATTTATATACATGTATTGTATTAGTGTTACGAGGGCCTCAGGGAATCCGGATTATTATTTGTAACTAACTGTAACAACCCTCTAATTATTATTTAATGAATGAATTTTATTCTCATAAACAGCATAGTTATAGAGAAAATATGTACAAACAAATAAATATTATATATAATCACATGTGTGAACAATGAACATAACTTAGCCCCACCAAGAATAAAATATGTTATGCTTACGATATATATTTTTCCCATTACATTGATCAATGTTAGATCATTGATTTGATATGGTATTTAAAATTATTACTGTGTGAATTCAAACTACCTAGAGAAAAGATTTTTGTTTACAGGTGTTTAAACCTATACAATACATGTACAATTTCTTATCTATATACTTGATATAGGTGTGTATATTTATTTATTCATACATTCAAAAGTATTAGTTTAGAGGTCATTTATTTAAATAGAAAATTTCCGTGAGTTAAAACGCATATTCCATACAAATGCATAACACATCTTTGAAGATTTTAGGAAGTGGAGACTGAGGTATGTAGTGGGGAAAATCAAACTATTTTCTGTTTTTTGATAATGAGTAAAACATCGGTTGCAATTTGATCAAAAGCATAAAGATAGCAAACACAAACAAAAAGTCGAAAGATTAACAACACCAATATCAAAATTAAAAGGATGAAACTAAACTTCAAGTAAAACGAATACCACTGTGCATGGATATTGATTAATATTTATAATAGACCAACAATGAAAACGAAAATATTTGATGTAAATATCAAAGCGACTGCACTCCAACTAACGAGAAAAACAGAGGGAATTTACGAATGTAGAGGTCTCCACCAAGGTCTTCCAAGGGGGAGGCCCTAAATCTTCCCAAATAAAAAACGAATATGCGTAAAATAATACTTACGCTTTAGTCTCTTAGTCCAAATGCTGCGTTCATAATGTAAATATATGTGTTCTTCGCGGAATTTATATTGCAACAAGTCATACAGCTGTCAAAGTTGGGTGTACTATGTTGATCCAGGCATTTTATGTGTATGAAAAGAAGCAAACTTTCTTGACATTAGATACCTATCAACTTATTGTTGGTGTTATTTATAATTTGCAATGTTTCAGAACAGTCAAAACATTTTCTAAAGTACAAATTAAACATTGAAAAATTCTGTTTTTAAGAACACAATGGCGACGGGAGGCTCAACTGATCAGATGAACTGTACACTACTAGATATGGTAGATCATTTAGAAAACCTTGCTAAACCAGTTGTAAACGACCGACGACAAAACAAGTATTGTGAATATATAACTTTATTTTTATCTCATTTTGGAAAGGAAAGATGTATGGTAACCGGGAGTACACAAGAAAATACTCGTCTTAGACGGAAAGAGAACGAGGGAGATTTCGACTACCTACTGATTTCAGGAATTATAATTCCATCAGACTGTTTGGAATATAAGGAATATCTTCCTAGTTTTGTTAAAATTAACGGCATTTCACTGAAAGACAAATTTCCAGACGTTGAATTATTAAACGCCAAATACTTACCTAGTGATCTTTTAAGTGATATGCGACCCGAGGCATTTAAACACATAAAAACTATGTATGACTTTGTTTCAAAAGCCTTGTCAAAACCTACAAGGGGAAGAAATACCCTCTCTGTCGCTTTCGAACGCCCAATAAAACCGGGAATATCTGTGACACATTATTCAGATCCTATTTGCTTCCATCTTGATATCGGAAAAGAGAATCAAGGAAAAAATTATGAAGCCATTATGCAGAATTTCGAGCAGTGTCTAAAAGAAGAATCGCCGGAAATTAAATCTATGACATATTCGTTTATTAAAGCTGTGGGTCGTGTTGTCGCTGCATATGAACAAATTGATCCTTATCCACATGCTACGGAGTCAAATTTGAAGCAAACTTTTGGGCCGTTATTTGGAGCTATTCAGTCTACAAAAGAAACTTTTGTAACAACATTAGTGGAAGACAAACATTCAACATCAAATATGCCTAAGCGCAAAAGAAAATCTGAGAGTCAACAGATTGCTTCAGATTCCGTGATGATGCAGACAGAAGAAGAATGTTTGTCATCAGCTGATAATGTGAACTTTGATTCCGATACAAATCCTACTCAAACAGGTAGCACTCCAATTGCAGAAAACAGATCGGAAGATGAAGTGTTGATACAATATTCTAGAAAAAGTTGCAAAGATTTTATTCCAGTTTTTCCCCTTTTAGGTAAACCGAAATATTTGGATGAGTGGAAAACAAGAAAAAGAACGTCTGAGTGGCCTCCCTTACATGTCATTGCTGAAATATATCAGAGCGAGTTCTTTGTCGTTGCCAAACCAGCAATCAACCATCCAGAAACAGACCGAGATTTTTGCCTTGCATACAACCTTGCAGAAATAAAACTTGCAAAGGCAATGACAGGTGTACAAAGGAGTGTCATGCTTATCATTAAAGCATTCCAAAAAACTGTTCTTCAACAATTTTCAGAAGAACTCACCACATATCATTGGAAAACTGCAGTCTATAAAGTATCTGAAAGCGCAGATAAATCGGTTATTGAAAATAAAACAGAGGAAAACATTCTAGGTTTTCTTCAGCACGTTCTGGTGTTCATGACAAACAGTTTGTGCGAAAATTATCTAGAGCATTATTTTGTCCCTAGTAATCTATTTGCTGGAAACGTCGCAGAAAAAATGCTTGAAATTGCTTCCATCGTGGCTGAAATTCAGATCAATCCGTTAGAAACGTTGCGAGATTTTTTCGTACAAGAGGCAGTCAGTGAGCTAAAATATGATATTGTTTCCAAAAACAAAATCAAAGAATTCCATGAAAACTACACTGATTCTGGTGAACACGATTTGGTGAGAAGTATTATCTCTCTTGTGAAAAGTTTTGCAAACGAAGAGAGAGAAGATGTTCGTGTTGCTTTAAAAGACGTTTTAACAAAGGCTTTGCCGTTTTTCATTGAAGAGGAAGCAAGGGGTCGAGAGAGACAATATGTTGATGTCAATTCACCTTTTATTCAGTTTTTGCTCGGGTTAGAATTCGTTCGGCATACCATGATAGACAGCTGCGTTTCTCTCTTACTAGATCAGATGACCTGCGAACACGAAGAGGTAGATGTTCAGGAAATTGCACAGAATTTCCTTTCACTTGTTATGCAAAGAGTTCTATGTGAAAACAATTAATTATACAATTTATATGATGGTGGTATTAAAGGTGAAGGGAAGATCGTAGAGGATTTTTTTTTCTTCAGCCAAAAATAAGACTTTAACTTGGAGCATTGTCCCGTTGAATACTTGAATAAAGCACTGGTTAGTGGTACTAGAGTCTGTACAATGTACAAACTATTGGAATTAAATAATTACATGGATGTAATGGGAAGTCGATGAAATAAAAAAAAATACCGCGCAAGATATTTCTAAAATGACCAAAACACCGAGCAAGATATTTTTACCAAGGCCAACGATATATTTTTCAAACATTCCTACGGAGCCCCTAAGGGAACACACAAAAAATAAAATTATATCGTTATTTCGATATATTACATCGTTATCCACAACTATACCGAGGTTGTTAAATAAAAAATAACAGTCAAAGAGAATCAAATGGGCTTCATTTACATTTTGGGAACCCGACCATATGAGACTCATATCTGTTCTCACCCCTACCCTCAACCAAGCCTAACTCTAACCTCAACCCTAACCAAACCCAAAAGCCTAATTCACCGTTATAATGATATAAATAGGTGGCTATAACGATATTTGAAATAGAGATAACGATATATTATTTCGAGATAACAATATATTACCGGGTATATCAATATAGCGAAATATTATTTCAAGAATACGTCATTTTATATCGAAATAACCAAATAGTTTATCGTTATAACTAAATAAAAATATCGAAGTTACGATGTATTTGTTTCGATATAACGATGTAATTAAAAAGTTAGAACGATATAATAAATCGTAATAACGATATATTATTTTGAGTTAACGATATATTAAATCGAAATATTGATGTATTATATCGAGATAAGGATATATTTTTATTTATGGTGTGTCCCCGTAGGGCCCCGTACATTCCCAATGCTTATATATTTATCTTGTCAAGAAAATCATGCCGTTTAATAAAATATATGCTACGTTTCAGTCAGCGACTTAAGAAAAATAAAAGACACAAAAATTAACGTTGAATGTAAACCAGTTCCAAAGCCTTTTTCGTATGGTCCTCGTTATCTTTACATCTTATTGACTCAATTTAGATGCTCAGTCACATTCCTTAATAATGATCTGTATAGAGGGATGATTTTGTCTGGTCCATCTTGTAAAGTGGTTATCAAAGAGATGACTCATTTGTTTTTTTTTCTTTGATTGCCTTTCATGATTTACGTTAATCTTTAATTGAAAGCGTTATCTGGTTACCCTATAGTCTAAACTTGAGCATTCATCTCCTAGCACCTGGTAATATTTCACTCAATGCTAACCAACCAAAAGATGTATTCATTTGAGTATATTTAGTAATCGAAAAGGTTCCTAATATCCTAAAATCTTAAAACAGAAATGTCCATATATATTATCCAGATACAAAAATGTTATTTCCTTCCTCTTTTCGTTTTTCGATGTACACATTCATGTATGTTTGATTGTGACCTTTTTTGGTCTCACTGTCTCACATAAAATCACTGAGTTCCTCGTTTATATATTTCTTTTTTGATTCATTTGTAATGTATAGTTTTTCCTTTCAATTTCAAAAGACAATGAATCTCATCATTTGCAAATATTCCCCAAATGTTTACCCAAATATAAATGGATGAGATGCGAGTAAAAAAATTTTATTTCCACGTTTTTTTCATTTGACCTTAATATAACGCTTAACCAAGACAACAGCCTCTAAGTGAATGGTTATTTTAATTTTAAACATTAATCCAGTGGTTGTCACAGTTGATTGCAAATAAAAAAAGATAAAGTTCTGACGGAAAAATTAAGCAGTATGTCCGTGCTGGGCTTATGGAAGAATAGCTTGCGAGTACAAGAAATTAAAATATAACGAAAATAAAAAATAAAACATGAACTACATGACCTTGTGTAAAAAACGCAATATTTTGGTTTTGAATTAAAACGAACATTTTAAGTTAAAATTTATTTAGAACCCGTGAATAATGTAAAATAATGACCTTATTACGAGTAATAGACATTCAAAATTGTCAAAATATCGGCATCGTTAAAACACTTGAATCTTTAGTTTGTCTTTAAAAAGGTAAAGGTGGAACATTGGAATTGCCTCGGCGTCCGCGGCCATTTAACTTCAAGTTTCAATTTATTCAGTAGTATATATAAGGTAATTTCATGAATCTTGGCAAGATGGTGTATCGGGCCATTGCGCATCATTTGCATCTTAATTAAGGATACCTCTACCTCAAGGTCATTCATGACCAACATTTTTTGACTTAGAAACTTTGCTCTTTACTGAAAATCACGTCCAACTTTTTGTTTTCCTTCCGACTATGTTAGATATATAAATGAAACTTGTTATAAAGTTGCATTGGTGTAACAAGCATGTTACAGATACAAATGTTGGTAATTCTGTGGTCAAGATCACTTAAAAACAGTTTCAAACTTAGAAAATTTGCTTTTTTACTGAAAGTTAAGTCCAAGTTTTTGTTTTCTCAGCAATTATGCTAGATACCTAAACGAAACTTGTAATGAAGTTGGATTGGTGTAACACTCATGTTACGGATGCAAATGTTGGCGAGTCTGAGGTAAAGATCACACAGAAGTGCAGTTTTAGACTTAGACATCTTCCTTTCTGTGGAAGTTAGGTACAAGTTTTTATTTTCTCAGAAATTATATTTGATACTCATTTCTAAATGAAACTTGTTATGAGGTTGCATTGAAATTACATGTATTTTTCAGATACTAATATTTATAACCTTGATCTGAAGATCTTCCAGGGTGTATAATTTCCAGTTAGAATATCTTTTATGTCCATGTTCTTTTCTCAAAAATACATTGGATACATGAAGTTGCATGCGACAGTGGTACTTTTAGATGACCTTGACTTCAAGCTCAAGTAGGATCTTAGTTTTTTCAATTTTGAAAATGGTCATTTTGTTATTGAAAGTAAAGTTCAAGGTTTTTTATTCTCAGATCATAGATACCCAAAATGAAACTTTTAAGGTTTGATGGATGGCAGTTCCAACTTAAATGTAAATTTTCTGGCAATTATACAGATTTTGAAATCAGAATGTCAGTTGCAATTATGTGTAGTCTAAAGTTGAAATATATGGCAGTTCCAACTTTTGTAAATTTCCTGGATGTCTCTAAGACCTGTTTAGTTTTAAAAAGTACTTAGCAACCATAGCCAAATGGAATCAGAAGATAAATTTCAATTATATGGAGATTTAAGATTATATGATACGGCAGTTCCAACTTCCCGGTAAATTTCCCGAAAGCCTCTCACTCTCAGAACTGTTATCTTTTGGAAAAAATTTGGCAACTATTGGCATACGTTAAAAATTATCAGATCAATTTCAATGCGGAGGAATGTAGATTCAGAAATTCCAACTTATGTAAACTTTCTGGAAGTCTCTCAGACCTGTTTCCTTTTGGAAACATACCTGGTAGACTTTTACAAATGAAGTCAGAAGATAAATGCAACTACTTGGAGTCATAAGGTATGGGAATTCCAACGTTGGTTCATTTGCTGAAGGTCTCTCGAACCTGTTATATTTGGAAAAGTGCTTAGCAACCATACACAAATGAGATCAGAATATAAATTGCAATCATAGGGAATTAAAAAAATAAATAATATGGCAATTCATACTTTGGTATATTTCCTTGAAGACCTGGTACCTATTTACAAAATGAGTCAGATGATAATTTGTAAATACATGGAGTCTTAATATTAAACTATATTGGATTTCCAACATGGATTATTTTCTTGAAGTCTCTTAGACCTGTTAAGTTTTTGAAAAGTGCTTAGCAACCATACACAAATGAAATCAGAAAATAAATTGCATCATATGGAATTTAGAAATTAAATAATATGGCAATTCCAACAAAGACTCTTAGACCCATTTTTTAATAACACTTTACAATAACATTTACACCAGATGATCATGAACATTAAAATAAGGAGAGTTCAGATTAAAAATTATGGTAAGTTCAAATTTCATTGAAGTCCATCTCCTATTTTTATATTTAAATTATATTTATTTGGTACCTTTTGAAAAAATATCTAGCAACAATATAAAATCAGAATCAGAAGATCGGTTGTGATCTTATGCAGTGTTTAGATTATAAATGTTGCGTTTCCAACTTTTGAAAATTTCTGGAAAGCATTCTTTTGGGATATCAATTACGAACCCAAATCTTTGTCATTAATGGTTTTTGCATATTAACATTTTTCTTTCTTAAAATGTTTAATATCATAAAATAGCTTCGTACTAAGTAGACTAAGTATTGAATATCAAATACATTTTTTTCGGAATGGCCCGGATGTAGAATTAATGCCGGACGACTTCTCATTCATTTTTTACCAATTTAAAAATATGTTGAATCCGTATGTGATCAACTGCTATATTTTTTTTGTTTATTCTTTTTTGGCATGATTATAGTAGAACAATGTTTTAAAAGATAATTCCAACTGTGTCCTCTTTTGAACGAAATGCTGGGCATCGGAGTGGTCTCCAGGGCTCGACCCACAGAGCTGACCCAGCGCGAACCACAGGTGACGGATAGAGGAGGCTCTCTCGTTGGGGGTTGCCAGGTTATAATACGGAAAGCCTGATCGTTGACCATAGTGGGTGACGTTGTCGGGGAATGCCACGCTCCTTGCACGTAAAAGTCCCCTTTTGTAGTTTTCGAAAAAGAGAAGGCTAATGCCGGCATAAAAGGCTAAATTTTCCGTCCCTACCCATCACTCCCCTTTTCCAGTGGCAGTCGAAAACCGTTTACCTGTTGTGTCCCATCCCACCCCTTTTTCGATATTGATAATAACTTGTTCTCTTTCTGAATATTCATGAAATATTTGCCACCGGACGTTAAGGAACCAACAATCAATCATTGAACGAAATGTGTAAGGCACGGACCATTTTACTTTCACACATTGTCACAACAACCGTGTGAAAAATACTAATCCGTTTCGTGTTACTCCAGCTTCAGTTTTCAGTGTAGTGTTGTGTTTTCTGTTTGTCTTTCATTTCATTTCATTTTGTTGGCCATGGTGTTGTCTGTCTTCTGACTTATCACTTTGGTATCTTCGAGTTCCTTTTACAAAATTTTCTTGTATGTATATTTTATATATTGTATTAGAGAAAAAACAAATTTGCCTCTAAATTATGTCAGAAATTGTTGCCTCTTCTGATTATATATGATTATAATTTCATACTAGGGACAATGTTTTATGTTTTATAAAAAAAAATGAAAGATCGAAGCATTGTGAAATGTATTATTGATTATTATCTTAAAATGTGTGATTTTTTTATTTCATGTTGTAAATATATGATCCAATAAGCATGAATTGATAGGACCATAATTTCAAAGTAAAAGTTTCTTCATTTCATGCTCTGATTCGCACTGTGCTTTGCAGTAATTTGACCTTTGTGGTCATGAACCGTCTAATAAAAACTGCGTATGTGTGTTCTATAAATGTATATATTGGAAGTTAAATTACAGGTGATGAATTATCCGGTTTTAAAATAGCATGTGTTGATATGTCGTATTTTTCTCATAGCACATATATAAGATTTTTTTATAGGAGATCGAGCTACTTTTTGGCTAATTGAATTATTATGTAAAAGACAATGATGCAGTCCACATCTTTAAAATTTGATAGTGTGCAGTAATTATTTGTTTTCATTTAATAGAGACTTAACACATCTTTATTCTCTGTTCTTTATTCAATTTCCATATACTCGATCCGGGCCTACTATCTCTTCCTATATATATATATATATCGAACGGCGGCTCTTTTTTTTACAGCTTTCCTATGCGCGATATAGTTTGTAGAAGTTGGTATATTATCATGTGCAGATTATTATTTTGATTGTTGCCATTGTTTGATAAAACATTTTATCAGTGGCTGTAATTATATATTGTATTGGAATTACTGTTTGTTTTGGCCCGGTGTTATGCATAATGCTGTGTCCATGGTAGATTTGTTTATGTTTCTAAAATTAACCAAGCAGTTTGATTGGTTTACGGATTTGTGAGTTCCCTGAAGTCGAAGATTTCCGGTAATAATAAAACATGCACCATCTTTGATTGTTTTATATTATAAAAATAATTTTTTTTAAAAAGGCATATTTTTCCAAAGGTTTTAAATGACGGTATGGAGAATTAACAAAAAACATCGCCGTCATACATTCTACGTGCTGTGCCACACCTGGGATTAAAAACTAAAATGGTGTTTTTTAATCCCAGACCGCACTAAGATTTCCCGACATATTTACTGCTGAGGCTGAGAAGAAATACCAACACAATCTTTCATATTTTAAAGAAAAGTATGTCAGTTTTGCAATTTTGAGATAAGTTGGTTAGTTTATGCATCTTTGTGTAGAGTGTGAATTTCATTATTGTCTGGAGTTGCATAGTCACATCGTTATCAAAATTATTTTCTATCCGATCGGCAAAAAAAATTAAAAAAACTATTTTTTTTTCTCCACCCGTAACACTATTTACGATGACTGTTTCAAGACTGGTCAGTGGTAGTATAGAGGAACATTTCAAGAATTCTTATTTGTTGCCTATACATGGACCATGACGGCACCCACCATCTAGGAAGAGTTGAATATAAAATCATAGGCGGATCCAGACTCTTGGAAAAGGGGGGCATTCGACGGTCATAAGTGGATCTTTGTTTTGGAAAGGGAGAACCTGCCAATACATACTCACCTTCATGCAAAACAAAGGCTAAATAATTATGTTTGCTTTTTTTCAAAAGGGGGGTCTAGGCACTCTTCGGGACCCATAGAAATGTTTTCAAATCCAGAATAAACATTAGGAAAGAGATATTACAGGTACAATTATGCATTTAAGCTTAGCTTTTTACTTTTAATATTTTTTCTTAAGACAAAAACAACATAATTATTAATTACTCGCATATTGATGTGTGAGGTGTTTTTTTTTAATAACCACAATGAAATTGGACAATGCTTAGCCCCAAAATTGGTCATTTGTTTTGGCATAAGGGAGTGATCGTTTGTTGAGACCATCCTGATTTTAGGCAGAGAGAACTGAAAAAGATCTATGAAATTTTCAAAACCATAGAATTGATACATGAATGCAGCCTTACACACTTACTTAAATTAACAGGTTAAGGGGGTGACAATTTAACTCTGAAAGGGAGGGGGTGGTTATTGTTTTTTCCACACGAAAAATACCCTTAAACCCAACTTTATGAACAAAATTAAAGCAGGTATGAAAAAAATATGAAGCCATGCCCCTTTAGAGTAATGTTTAGTTTCAAGGAAAAACATTTGAATCTAACCGTTGCGAATAGATAATTAAAATTTTGCTGTGCTCCAAAAAATTTCTGTCTTAGGAATAAAACGTAACACCCGATTCTAGAGTTAAATGGTCATTCCCTAATTGTTGTAACTTTTTGAGCCAAAAAATCCTGAAAATAACTTGTTTTGTAAAAATATATAAGATAATATATTTATGTTTTCTATTCATATGCGATGTTGTCATCTGTTATTTTTGCTGTTCTGAATTTTGTATTAATGGACAGAAAGCTTGCATTCAAATCTTCAAAGATAATTTTATTTGGAAAAGGAGTTAAATGCTGGTGATATTGTTTTGCCTAAGAACAAAGAAGTGCTCCTCATTATCAAGAACATAACAGACTGTACACATTCTTAAAACATAAATGACCAATAATTTACATATTCAATTATAAACATGAAAATTCTTAATAATTGTCTCTAAAGATGACACAATACCTTATCGGTTAATAAAAGCAAAGCAATGTATAAAAACTGAAACCATGCCTTTGTTCTTTCTCAGATTTCAATCATAATTAGTATCTATCCTTAATCTGAAGATGGCAGGAATGTTATCGGTTAATAATTCAACACTTGCAAAGCAATATATAAAAACTGAAACCATACTTGTGTTCTGTTTCAGATAGCAATAAAAATTAGTATCTATTCTTAATATATGTTTTCTTACTGATTGCCAAGTTTAAATGTATTTCAATAAAATTCATGAAAAATCTGAATATTTTTCTTGAAAGCTAAACTACACCGTATTGGTATAAAAGTAAATACTAAAAACATTATTTAAAGTATTTGTTTGGAAAAAAACTTGTGTTTTATGGATATTAACAATAAACAGACAGAGTCAAGTGGCTCTAGAACTGCCTCCGCCTTTGGCAACGCAGGCAAAAAAGGTATATTCTTGTTTTTGATTACATTATGAAAGAAAACCATGATAGGACATCAACGTTTTTACTAATGAGTTGACAAAGGACATTATTTTTGTTCAGTCAGATAGAGATAGGGTTGCTACTTTTATTTGCGCTCTGATTTTTTTGGGACATGACCAATGTGCTGATTAATTTTGACCAGTCCCTTACCTGATCCTTTTTCAGATAGTCCAGTCAAAATAAACTTAAACCTAGAACTAATTGAAACAGAAGAAATTTTTTGTCTATGTCTGTAGTATTATATACAAATAAGACACAGGAAAAAGTCCCCAAAAATCTAACTCAGTTCGGGAAAAGCTTGAAACTAGAATTTCAATTTTTCCATGTATTTTCAATGGAAAAGGGAAGATAACTCCTACAAAAACATGTTGTTTTTGTCATTTTTGGGGGTCAATTTCTCCTATTATGTGTAAAATATGGAACTTTGATGGAGTCAATAGTTCTTATTTGACACTACGTAACACTTTGATTATAATGACAATATAGATTTCCAAAATATTACAAGTATTTGTATTTTATTGGTAAGTTATTGATTAGAGAAATGCTTATTTTTTAGCATGTGGTACTTTCAAAAAATTAATTTGAAAAATTAATCATGTTTATATCTGCAAAAAATTTACCGATTTAATCTACTTAATTTAAAAAATTAAAGACAATCTTAATTATTTTCGTTAAAATTGAATTTATTTAAAGTGATATCAGAACCAAAATGTAATAACACTAAATGCATGCTGTATTTTGAAAATGGGTTAGATCAAAACTTAAATCTAGTTGTTGGGATTTTTCTAATATACACAGAAACAACAACTTTGTCCACAGTTTTTTCAACAGAAAAAATGTAATCAAGATTTTATCAAAAAATTTAATGATTTTCCATAGTTTTTACAGAGTTAATTCCCTTTTTTAAGCAAACTTCCATAGGAAATTTTTTTGGCTTTAACTTGAGTTACCTGCATCATTTTAATGGGATTTTTTTTTTTTTGCTTATGCATGAATCATGAATCTTAAAATATTCTGTAAACAAAAATGTGTTAATTTCTTCTGTTGCAATTAGTTTGAGGTTAAGGTCAAACTTTTGTTAGATTCACTGGACTAGATCCGGGACCACAATTATTTGCCATAGTGCATTCTTTGGAAATATTGGCATATTTTAAAGTGATATTAAAAAAATTACACCATCACAAACTTGATAATCTTTCTTTTACTCAAAGTGCAGTGCCTGGCTGGAATCATATCAAAATTAGAGAAAATTCTATCATTCTATTCTAACTCAAAAAAATGGCAAAAATGTGTTTTGTGGGGGTTAAAATTCTGTCCGTCTGCTTCCAATGTCCTCAAATTTGACCCCACTGCATGCAGCCAAATGACAACCTTTATGTTAGGTTCACCAAAATTGATTAAAAAAATCAAGTATTTTAACCCTTCAGCTTCACATTTAAAGTAAAAAACTTGAAAATATAAAAACATAAAGTAGGGAAAAGAAAAATGGAAAAAATACACTATTTTAAAAGGGGGACTATATTCATGGAAAATGAGGTGAAGCTAAATTAATTGTGGTCTCGGGCCAGTTTATTGATTACGATAATGTTTCTGTTGGTATGCCCGGGAGGCAGATAAATATTGATGATTTGTTTAACAGTAATGGTCAGAACTCTGAACAGTTCATCATTGAAAATTCTGAAGGCTTTGAGATGCCAAAAATATTTGAAGACCAAACAAAATTTGCAGGTGCTGTTGGGGAAGATTCCGCAACTTTTGTGACATCAGCCTGCACTCAAAGGTCTGATGTGTCAGCTTTCACCAAAGAAATCCAGATTCCTGTCCACTGTAAAAGGTTGGTACCACCCTTAATAAACTCAGAAACTTGGGGTTGCTTGTATAGTAATATTCAACAACGTGATAAAAGTCTTCAAGAAGTACAAAAAATATTAGGCATGGCTATTGTACCTTTGATAAACCTTACAGAAATGTTGAAAACACATCGCATTGATTTACTGAAGGCTAAGCAATACATTACTGCTGCTCTTGCACTTTCTTGCAACAGCTTTTTTGAGATTAATATAAAAAGAAGATATTTCATCAGACCATATGTAAATAAGCGTTTCCAACAGTTATGTTCATCATCATGTCCAATAGGGGACCAACTTTTCCCTAGTGATGTAGGGAATCGCATGACGGAGATAATTGAAGCCTCCCATATCAGACAATTCCGTCCACAGAATTCAAAAAACTTAAAAGGAAAGCCCAATATGAGGGCCCAGTCATACCAGTGGTACCAGCCAAGAGAGCGAGGCTACCAGAGAAGACTAAGAGGGTCATTCAGGGCCAAATACCACATGTAAAAGTAAGCAGTTATAAGAAAGTTCCTTTTAAAGCATGTACCTTGCAGTCAAAAAAGAAGGAATGGCAAATGCTAACATCAGATAAATGGATTTTAAAAACAGTTTAAGGTTATTGTTTAGAATTTTGGAGAGAACCTTTTCAGAATACTATTCCAAAAGTAACTGATTTTGGCAAAATTCAAAATGAAATTGTTGATGATGAAATTACAGAATTATTACAGAAAGGTGCTATTTCAGAATGTGAACATGAAGACAATGAATTTCTATCTAATATATTTTTGGTAAAAAAGAAAAATGGTGGTTTTCGTCCAATTATTAACTTAAGAAATCTTAATAAATTCATCGAATATCATCATTTTAAAATGGAAACCATAGAAGATGTCTTAAATTCAGTTCAGAAAAATTCTTATTTTATTTCTCTTGATCTTCAAAATGCATATTTTTCAGTACCAGTGGACAAATCATATTGAAAATATTTAAAATTTGAATGGAGAGGAAAACTCTATCAGTTTAACTGTTTATGTTTTGGAATTTCATCAGCGCCTAGAGTTTTAACAAATTCATGAAAATTGTATTTTCTTACATAAGAAAAATGGGAGTATCAGCATTTTATTACATAGATGACTCTCTTGTAGAAGCTTCTTCTCCTAAAATATGTATAAATCAAGCTAATATTTTGATGACCAAATTGTCAGATGTTGGATTTTTTATAAATTATGAAAAGTCTTCTTTGATACCTGATACAAGGGTTCAATATTTAGGACATGTTTTTGATTCTGTGGCTTTCAAGGTATTTTTGACAAAATAGATAAAATTTTGAAAAACTGTTCAGAAATTTTATCTTCAAAATCTTTGTCAATAAGATCAGTTGCTCGTTTAATTGGTTTATTTACTTCAGCTAAAAATGCATAAAGGCTAGTACCTTTATTTTATAGATACTTAAATAGAGATAAAGTACAAGCTTTGTCAAATGCAAATGATAATTTTGATGAAAAGATGCAACTGTCAGTGGAAGCAATTTCAGAGATCAATTGGTGGCAAAATAATGTTAAAATTAAAAATGGTAAAAGAATAAGACCAGATAAAATATCTCATTATTTTGAAACTGATGCACCAAAAATAGTTTGGGGTGCCAAATTTCAAGGAAACACTACAGGTGGTAGATGGACTGTTGAGGAAACTATGTTACACATTAATATCTTAGAAATTAAAGCAGTATATTTTGCATTAAGAAGTATGTGTAAACATTTACATGATACCCACATATGTGTAAAATCAGACAACAGCACAACAATTGCATATATCAATAATCAGGGTGGTTCAATTATACTTTTATTTCTTGAAGCAAGATCTTATTGGCTGTGGTGCGAAAGTAAAAAAATTTTTATAACTGCTACACACATTGTAGGGAAATTGAATCCCACAGCAGACTATATGTCTAGAAATTTTAGCGATTCCACTGACTGGAAATTACATGAAAAAGTGTTTGAAAAATTGTGCACAACTTTTTTCTTGCCTGACATTGATCTTTTTGCTAGCCGACTAAACAAACAGTTATATAATTATTTTTCCTGGTTTCCAGATCCCAATGCAATAGCTGCAGATGCATTTAGTATATCTT